>JAUBOD010000613.1:1269859-1295621 GCA_032353885.1 Nothura maculosa | reverse complement strand
GCGGGAAGGTTGGACTAGATGATCTCTAGAGGTCCCTTCCAACCTTGTAGATTCTGTGATTCTGTGATTCTGTGAATATTTATATTTATTATTAATTTTAGTATAAATATTTATTATTTATATTAATATTTATTGGTCAGTCATACACGTTAGTTTGCTTGATATATTTACAAATCGCTGCATCTCATTTACTTATTTAATTATCTGAATTTTGCATTGTGTGTGTTTCATGACTAAGGAAAAGAGTTAGCTTTAGCTAGGTAAGACCTAGGTAGTTTTCTGGCATAAATTATAGGAGTGGGAGGGTAATATGAATCATATGACATAAGTACATCCTTCCGTTATTGTCTTCAAATATCCTCTTATATACTCTAGCTATATGTCATGCAATGATTTTTCTACTGAGGGACATTATAATCTTTCCTTTTTATAACAAGTTACTCCCTGCTTTACACTGCTGAGATACTATAAATCAAACAGATCTGGGTTATATATCTTGAGCACATCTGAAAGCTAGGTGCAGGACACTAGCTTACATTTCTTGGCATGCAAAGTTGTGTGTGTTACTGCTCCTATAATCTTGAATGTCATTTCCTCTTGTCTGTCATCATTGAAAGATATTTTGATCGCTGTCAGGAATTTCAGCACATTTTTACATTTAAGAGATCTGGACAAGGTTTTTCAAATCAACCTGAGTGTCTTTGAAAATCCCAATGCTAAATTGACAGCAACGACAAAGAAAATGTATTGTTATGAAATTAGGCAGGTATGAGAGGAAAGGGAAAGAGTCATATCTACTTTGACACCAGTTTCCTCCTATAAGTACAATGTTTCATATACTTCAATTGAAAGGGCAATGGAAATATATCTCCAGTCATTCCCATGCACCTTCTCCCCTTCGATTCCCTCCCCTTTTCTTCATCATTATCTTCCTTAGTGACTTACACACTGCCATCTGCATTGAGTTTCTTTCCTGTCTTACACTGATTTCAGAGCAAGAGCAAGAATATACCAGCTTTTCTCCTGAGATTAACTTGGAGGAAGATTGTGTCTCAGTGCAGTGTTGCATTAATAGATATTATGGATGTGAAATATTATTGTTGAAAGTATGTATGTATGCACATTTAAAAAGCCTGTCCTGAAAGATCTTGGGTATAATTGACAATGGATAGAAATTCTTATGTGTATTATAAGAATTTTGTTGATAGTGATTTGTAACCAATAGATCATATCAAAAGATCAGTCACACTCTGTCAGGTAAAATGTAGCAAGTGAATTTTGAAACCCATTACCTATGTAAAGTCTTGTATTAGTTCTTTAATATTTGTCTATTGAAACTGAAAAAAAAATGAAAAAGTGTAATTAAGTTTGATTTATCAGTAGAAGTGGACCATAGAGGTTTCTCTTATGTGGAATGTAAATATGTATTCCTCTTATGTGGAAGATAAACATGATATGTACTATGCAAAAAATTTTATTTGGACCCAAAGAGTGTGCTACATCTTTCATTTTGGAAAGGTGAAAAAGATCTGACAATAAATAAATCACAAGAAGCATATCAGACTTAAAGAAATACATATGAATTTTGTGAATAATCCATAAAATTATTTATTCATTGATACACTAAAAGTATTTTCAACTCACAAGGTTTAACAGGTTTATTTCAATTTCTAAAGATATTATGAGGAAGAGAAAGCCAATAGGTAAAACAGCCTGTTGAATGGCAGTTTTAAATTTTAGAGAACACATCAATGTTTTTAATAGACTAGAAGGAATAACTCCGATTTTCATAAAGTTTGCTTAGATAGTGTGCTTTATTTTTCTTAGACATTACCTTATGTAAAGTATAGATTTTGAGGATAGAAACACTGCCATTACTTTTCCACTAGTAGTTGTATTGCCACTAAGTTTTTAAACTCCTGTATTTGAGGCACTTTGAACAAAAGCACTGACATTTTATGTTTGATTATAGCAAATGGCTCACTTTTCTTAACTGAGCTGTTATTCTGTTTGCTCTTTAGAGGTGACCAAGAGTCTAATTTGATTTGTGACCCTATCCAAGAATTATAGTGTGGTCCTGTGAAGTAAAAGAATGTACTTTGATTGTACCAAATAAAGACAAAATAGAAAAATAGTAGTCCTCTTAAAAAGCTTCTAAGATGTAAGTGCATTTTTATCACATGAATCTCATGCTGTTTTATGTTTTTTTCCAAAGATCAGGAACATGAGTATAGGTTATCAGCGTTTGTTTTCTGCAGTTTAAACCCATGAAATTGAGGTGTTCCATTTTCCTGCAATGGCAATTTAATTAAAAGTCATATTCTGGTTAAATGAAGGTCTAGACTTTATTTTAGGAAGAACACTTTCCCTTTTCAAAATCACGGTTGAAAAATTTTTTTTCCTCTATTTAGCAAGCTGAACCTAGCTTTATTTATGTACTAATTTTGCATTCATTTATCTTTTTGCAGTCTCTGCTAAACAGAAGCAAAGCTACGTATTTGAGTTCATCCAAGATTTGAATTTGTAACTGCAAAAATTTTAGGATTCAATTAAGTTATTTGTGGAAAGTGGCTTGCAATGAATCCAGTGTGATTCATTCTTATAGAACCTTGACTATCTCTGAGCCATCATCTCCAATAGCTCTTTTCAGTTAAATAAGAGAAGGAAATCTCTTAATCGTTGAGTCTTCAGCAAATTCAAGGTATTCTTTTCTTGCTCTTTACCTTTTAAATAAATATGTTGTAAATGGCCATTCATATATTTTGGTCTCTTCTAATATTTATCAAGATATTACTCCAAATTATGCCTGTAATAGATGACAGGAGGCTTAAAGAATAGACTACTGATTGCTAATGTGGAAGAAAAGAGTATCATAATTCTGACTTGACTTGTAAAAGGAATATACTTACATGAAAACAAAGGATGATTAAATTGCCATAGAATAGCCCACTGTATCCAGTGGATAACTTGCAATGAACAAAGGAAAATTTTGTAACTCATTCTTCTATCTGCTTCCCTACCATGCAAAAAAACACTATCAAAAAACATCTTATAAAAATTGGCTGCTATGACAGACACAAATTTATGTAATACCACTCACTTCAGAACTGCAGGTGCATTTATGGAAGCTGATGCTGCTACAGAAACTCAGTAATAGGACACAGAGCATGATCTTATTATGCCAACTCTGCAACAGGATTATAGTCATCGGATTAAATATTGCCATCAAGAACCAATATATTAAATAATGCAAACAGAAACCTTTTAAAACTCTAAGGTTCCTTCTACATTGTGACTTGCTTTCAATGAATAGCAATGTATATGATAGGAGTGGATATGCAATGAAATGTTTTCTAGTTGCTAATAGCATGCCACCTAGTTAACTTGGAGGAGGCAAGGTCTTTGTTCTTTCTGGAGTATATATTTGTGTAATATTTTACATTTTTGCTTAATTTAATGTATACAGTTTCAAGATAGCATATCCTTTTATATAAGGTCATATTATAAAAAGCTCTTATAGCAAGTGGACCATGTCCACTCAATATGCCTATTAAAATCAGAGATTTTGTTTGTTACTGAGAAGGCTCGCTCATTGCTCTAATGAGAAGGATCTCAGAGTTTTTCTATTAAAAATGAAAACCTTTGCCTGTCTACAGAAAAACTAGCCAGAGACTAACCTGTAATACTGTAGGGCAAAGTTTTCCATTCATACCACATACTGTGCTTCCCTTAAAATTAAAAGCAGCATTTCAGCTGCTGGATCTTGATGATTTTTTTGGAGCAACAGTCTAAGAGGTATGTTCTATATTCATTCTGTGTGCAAAATTGCCACAGATGTCAGCAGAAGAGAACAAATGTGTTTAGGATTTGCCCCACTGGTATAGAAAGTCAGAGTAATAATTCATTTAGAACCAATCCCAGGCCCTTAAGCATCTGTGGCGTTAAGACAAGGACAACTTCCTTGTAACCTCAGGGAAGAATATAACTCCTTTCTGCAGCTTATGCAGATGCCTATATTTTCCTTCCTCCCTGAAGCATAGTCACAAACTCACTTCAGTTCAAATGCCACATGCTTTTTGCAGTGGGAAATAACAACATGAATGGATTGAGCATACACAATATATCCATGAAATACCAGGCAGTAGGACTGGAAAGGAGCATTCTCTGCTACCAGCTAAATGGCAGGTACCTCACATCTTCAAAGCTTGGTAATATTTCCCAAATGACAGCACAAAATGGAGCCAATGAGAATTTATGCCTGCTACAGCAGAGATGACCTACTATTAAATTGATTCTACTTTTTATTCCCTTTATTGTGGAGTTCTGTGTTTATCATTGTTTAAGGCTTACAGTAGAGCTTAGAAGTAACTTGCAAGAATTTACATTTACGTGCACAAGCAACTCCAAACTTTAGAAGGAAAGTTTTCTTAGCTGTCTGTAGTCCAAGATTTGATTGTTGCCCAAAGTGCAGACATGCATCTACATGCATCATGTGTCATTAGTCTACCTACCACAGCACCAATCTTTCTAATAGCCACATATTCCTCATGGAAGTGTTAGCTTTCAGTTTGAATGATAAGAAGCAAAATAATTTTGACTTATTTTTCATTTGGACTGTCTGCAGTCATTCGTTATCGAGTACTTGACTGAGGAAATAATATGAATGAAAATCATAAACTTAGCATGGGTAGAGGAACATAAATGGGTGCAGGTACGGCAAGAAAAGCTGCAAGATAATATTGGAGTCAAATTATTTGAAAACTTTATTTAAAACAAAAAAACTCAAAACTTTGAGTGTAAAGCTATTGTCCAGCTTTATTTCAAAGGTTTTATTTCTGCTGTGATTTCCATTGAGGTACTTGAGTGCTTTTCTAAGCATGAGGTCTGGAATAAAGATCCTAGAAGTGCTGAATTTAATCTCTTTACATATATTTTTTTAACCTGAGAAAAATCTTGAGAAAATAGAAGTTGTTTAGCAGTAGAAGAACAACCATCAGAATAAGACAGAGGTCTAATTATAGAATAGCAATTTAATCCTGCATAATGGAAGAAATAATTCATCTGAAGCACATTAAACCATGGAAGTGTGTTTGCTGTGTTTTATTCAAGAAGCAACAGCCCACAGTCACTTTAAATGCTCTGAAAAAATCATAAACTTGCTGGGTAGGCTGTTGATTGCAAGTAGTTTGGGACAGTTGTCATAATGCTAATAAAAAAGTTAATGAAACTTTTAAACTGTCTCATGTGATCAGATGATCTGGGATTGTATTTTAATGCCTTCTGTTGCTGTAGTAACCTCACCCCATGCTCTTGGCTTTTGCAAAACCAGTATGTCAAAGTGACATGCCCTTTGGCAATTTTATGTTTTCTTCAAGAGTGAGAAAATATTTATGAATGAACCTCTAGGGCTTCCCAAAGAAAAATATAGGTAATTATTTCTCCAAAGGATCCTTAATTCACAGGAAACTCTCTTCTAGTGTCAGCTTTTAAGTAAGCACTCCAGCAAATACATAAAACCTATGCTTAAAGCCATGTTTAAAATTCTGTCACTTTCCACATTTCGTACACACAGAAATATACTTGCTTTACAGTCTGGGCAGCACAGTGGTATTTTGAAGGGATATATGGAATTTTTTTAATGTTTATAGAAGTTAGTAATGTCCTCTTTTAGAAATTTCTTTAGAAAACTCTCTCCTCCTTTCAGAATGTCTTCAAAACAACCAGTAACTAATACTCTTATGTACAGGAAGTAGATATTCATATTCAAAGGAGACTGAGATGTGTCAAATTGCAACAATTTGAAAGAGAAGATTCTGTATGATGTTATACCTTTTTTTTTCTCATGTCTCTGAAATAAGCAAATCTTTCTTGCAACAGAGCTTTCATTTTCTTACCAACTCTTTTAAGGCTTCAGCCTGTGAATTGCTAAACCTCCAATTCTTCCAATTCTTTTCAATATACTGTGGTGCTGAAAATCTTTTGAGTCCAATCCTCCACCCTGAACAGTATGTTGCCTATGTGAAGAGGTACAGTGATTGATAGAAATAATTCCTCTTATGTGCTTTACCTTGGGAAGATAGACATATGCCTAGCAGTGGGTACAACACTTCTCTTGACAGATTTAGAACACAGTAAGAACATTTATATAGATATAGGCAGAGATAGCTGTAAAATACAGAGTGAGAAATTCAAAGTAAAATTTTGTAGCAGAAAAAAATACTGTAAGAGTATATCCATATAATAAGTAATTATTTGCAAAGAGAATATTATATCTGACATTCTATTATTTCAAATAAAACCAAAATTGGTCAAATCCTGACAACCCAGAAGAGTATATTTTTTCCTGAAAAAATTGTAATGCCACCTTGTCAATGGGGGCTAAAACTTTGAAGCACTGTCATATCAGAAAAAGTCAAGGAAGGTCATTCTAATTTTCTTAACTACATAGATCTAAACACATTATTATGTAAATATTACACAGGATTATACAGAGGATTATTAAGGTGCTAACTTTTGAAGAAGATCACTACATTTTCTTCACTGGACCTATATTTGTAAGTAAAACTGTGGCTGAAAAAGTTTTATACAATTCAACTTTGTGATGTGGTAGTCTGACAAATGAAGGTATATTATATTGGAAGAATAGCTCTGTACCTCTGCTAGTGATATTTCTTTTCCATAAGCAGCTACGAACTCTAAGGGTCAGAAAAAAATATATTTTGGTCTGGTCAATCAACAGTTAGGAGATGTTATGCACACAAGACAGATCCGAAAAGGTTCTGGTTTAGAAATAAATTGCAATCTAAATAGCTAGTATTCAGAAGAGTATGTCCAGTATATCCCTGGGGGTTCCACACATTCATTAATTCAGAATATTCCTTTTCAACAAGATTGTCTTGCAGATGGTTTTGTTCAGAGTTGGCAATCAACAGCAGCTGCATGGCAAGCAAAGCAATCACTTGTGCGGAAATTGTGAAACAGTTTAGTATAAGAAATGTGAAAACAAGCAAGGAAAGAGAGAAGCAACATTTACCAGTAAGATTACTGCAAACTACTAGAAATGAGTCATAAGGCTGATGCTGGTATTTGCATGACATCTGTAGCCACTGCGGTTGCCCCTGAAAGGAAGAGATGAGGCTACAGGACGACGACAAAGTCTTGTCACTTGAGTAGGATGCGGTTGTATCTAGGGCAGTATCTAGCTGTGAAACTTTTCCAAGTGTGGAATAAGACTCCCTCAGAGCACATTTTTTTAGTGATGGTTGAAACATGAGCTACTCACCAGAAGCAGAAAAATCACAGGATGACCCTGCTATCTTGATAACTTAAAAACTCTCCCATTTCAACCACTATATTTTCCTTCTAGTCTGAACACATTTGATCTGAGGAGCATTCAAAGTTAACCAACATACTGCAGTGCTTTTTTGCAAAACCTTTGTGCAACACAAAAGATAGAAAAAAATCATATTTGTGCAGATTGAAGAGACAATAGTAAGTGAAAAGTCAGAGCTGTGAATGCAAAAAGAATTCCTTAGTTAGACATTTCATTGGAAAGCTCACCATAATTTAGTTTTCATTATTTTAATTCTCTTACATGGTAAAAATATCTATAAGTGTTAGGAAAGAGTCTCTATTTCTCCCTTTTCAAATCATCATTCAAGTTCCTTTACTTAGAAATAGATATATTGCAAGTTTTATTTCTCTCTTTTTCATCCTTCACAACTGTCTGAGAAACAGACTAAATAGATTGCAGATCATATATGGGTTTCCTTGGTGGAGACAGGGTAATGTATGCATATTAGTAGCTAGCTGCGTTATCAAGAGGAAGCTGACTTGCAGAACTGACCACAGAGGACAGTTTTGAAAGTGATGGCACATGGCACCTCTCGTGGAGTTCTCTATTGAATAGTTCTCTAAAACCAGCTTTTCAAAAACTGCATAACGATTCAGCAATTCACCAAATTTTCCCTTCCCTTTCCATAAAGGTTTTTGGCTAAATAATGATGCACATTGTGCAAGCAAATGTGAAATAGTGATTTCAGTTCTGCAGCTTTAATTAGGCGCTTATAGGCTTCTTGAGCACCTAATGAAAGCTGTTTCATAACCTATTGTAAGTTTGCCCTTATTAAAGATATTATCCAGTGTCGTTGTCTTCTTACCTTGTTGTTGTTTTAGAAAATGAATGTAGTAATGAATAAAAGCATTTTTATCAGTTCATAGTCCTTTCTATGTTTCTAACACTTTCTGTTTCAATTTCTATTCAATTTCCATTTCTATTCAGCTAGCTAATAATTGCCTTTTGTTAAGCATGAATGTATTTTCAATCTATACTCAGCCAGACAGTTTTTTTTTTAATGTTAATTTGCATGTAAAACAGTCTATGAGTTCTGCAAATCCTTCTTGAAGGAAAAGACGTGCTAAGTATATGTTGCGTTTTGGGTAGAAGAGTGGATGGCTGCATAATACTTGCTAGAGGAATAGCCAAAAGCTTTATGACTGACTGTAACATTATATTTTCACCTGCAGGAAGTAGCACACTCCCAACTTCTTCCCTACTTCTTCTGGACAAGTTGCTCTTACTATGCAGAGCTTTCATTTACTGCTTGTCTAATTTGAAACTTCATCTCATTCCCCATCTGATGCCTGATGAATCAAAAGCATCCAGTAACTAGATTAGCAAGCTCCAAAGGCCCTTTACTTCCCAATTTCTTTTTCAGCTTTACTTCCAGTTGTTTTCTTCCTCAGACCTGACATTGGCAGTCCCATAGCAACTTTCTGAATTACTTGCTAAACTGTATGGAACAAAAAAAAAAAAAAAAAAAAAAAAAAGGCAAAGCAACAACAAAAAGATCACATACAGAGAAGGACAAACCCTCTCCTTGCACACTTTTCTGTTGAACTCAACATTAAGTTTAAATAAGTTACACTTAAAATGATTTAAATGATTTAAACCATTCAGTTTAAATAGATGTAGATATCCTTAATAGAAATAGATACTTAAGTGATCATAGTTTGCACCACAGTCTTCAAGCATTGGAATCCTTGAACACACACTGTCATTAGGATCATCTGTATGAATGAATTGATTTTAACAGATGAATTATTTCACCCCAAAACAGTAATTGCTGAGGTGTGCTTTAATTTTTTTTTGTTGGTAAAAATTTGAGAAAAGGTCTCTCTAAATATTGTTTGGGTCTCATTACCAGTGTTTAGTAGAATTACAAACTTAAGTTCTCCTAAAAGCATTGCCTACAAGTGTTATACAGATTTTCTTATGAGAGGCCATTTGAGTTTATGCACACAAGTAACATGGAGAAAGTTGGAGCAGATCCAGAATTTTGAAAAAAAAAATTAAATCCCAATAACTTTTGCTTTTTTTTTGGGAATGAACTTCTGGTCTAGCCTTTCATATCACGTGAATTAGTTTCAGTGTGTCTTCTAGTAGGTGATAAGACTGTTTAATGAAATGGATCCTCCAGAGGAATTTCTTCTTTAAAGACGGTTAGGATTTTAAAGTATAGATTCCAGCATAGAAATCGACAAATTGTTTTGGTAACAGTTGTTACCAAAATTTGGCCATAGTTATGCAAACTCTAAACATCAAAGGTTTTCATCCTGAAAAAAAATATATATATATATACACACATTCTTTCATGTCAATGAAGAGATTAAGTGATTAAACAATTTTGATAGAGCTAATGAGAACAATCTAATTTCTACTACAGATATTCAGTACAGAATATCTACTATCCTTGTGATTAATCATCCTCTTGAATGGTTCTGTTAATTAGATGAATCTCTTCTGAAATGTACTGGGGGCACATCTTTTCCTCTCTAATGTACAGATACAGACAGATACATACACAATACATTTTTGGTACCTATATGAGTGTATTGTGATATTTCACCTCAGTTTTCCTTATAAGTAGGACCTAATTTGCTTTTGTATAATAAAATAGTTTAAATAAATGATTACTGATATAAAAGAACTCCTCAAGTAAATTAGGTGCCAAAGTAACAAATGTTTAATAAGTTAATGACATTGCTTTTAGGTTTTTTTTTGTTTTTTTTTTTTGTTGTATTTTTAAAGCTGACTTGTTCTGTATTCCATTCTCTGTATCTCAAGCTTCTTGGGGAAGAAAGGAAATAGCCCATTCAAACAGCTTTTAGAATATGTCTTTTGGAATAATATGTGTTTTTCTCCTACTACTTGATTCAGAACATATTCTTCCTCTAATTTTAAGAAAAAAACAGCTTAAAATGAGAACACAGTTTCAATATTTCAGAACAATATTTCTAGTATGTGATAGAATTTTCAAAATATGATGAAACTAAAAAGCATTCTTGATTAGTGAAGCTAATAGTGTTATTAGAACTGAAAAAAAAGACATCATTGTCTAGTTTACTATAACTTTTTATTGAAGTAAAAGGCATGGGACTATGCCTTCTACGTATTTTTCATTCAATAACACGGCCACTTTAGGAGAAAAATCCTCTTGACCCACAAATACCTCTGGGATTTTGCTTGCTTCACTTTCCCCTGGCTGTTTCGGCAGACAATTGCTTGTTCTCAATTCTTCTTTTTTTTTTTTTTTTTTTTTTTCTCCTATATTCTTCTGTTAAATTTATGTAGCAGTGCAATAATGTTCATATGACTTCAGTGTGCCAAAATTCAAGCTCATATATTGATGTATGGCACATCTCCAATAGAAGAATATACCATGTACCCCAAGACCTATACTTGTTTTTTGCTCCCTATGCATTTTTTCATGCCTGTGTCAATAGAAAGACATGAAAAGGAGACGGAGAAAGGGTTCTTTTGCAGGAATCATGTTCCAGGTGCCAGGAAGAGTTTTCCTTAAGAGACATCAACTCTGCAGTGTTTTCTTTAACAGTGTTTTTGTGGGTGGAAAATGCATGTTGAAATATTTTCACAAAAGAAATAATCTAAATATATTTGAGCGACTAAAGAAAAATGAATTTAATAGTACAGTTTTAGATTTAGATTTCTGAACTGAGTAGTTTTGGGTGGAATTTGGATGGAAAATTCCTTCATAGAACTGAAAGACTGCCTCTCCATTCATCTATTTTAATATCAGTTTCTTCCTCTGAAGCACAGAGCTGCGAATGCTTCTAGAGGGAAATTTCAGATAAACTGTTCATGTAGGCAAAATAGTCTACTTTGATTAATTCTTCTCCTTTGAACAGGTAAAATTTCTGGCTGAAATCCTCAATTGAATTTTGTTTGACAACACAAGTTTGACAAGATTTGAAGTGAATGAAAATCTCTCTCGCAATGGAAAATGTCCAGCATCCTATTAATTGGAAATATCACTACTTGTTATGCACAGAATATAGTCACACAGCTTTTTTCTAGATTAAAACTTAAATGCAATTAATTTATGTAGCTATTTTACTTACCAATTAAATCTCAAACAATATTAAATCAAGTTATGAGCAAAAAAATCCTGAGATGATAATTACATCAAACTAATTTAGCTTAACAAAGAAATAAATTCTGCTACCCTATCTCTTTATTTAACCTTTGTTATATGTCAGTCCCAGAGAGCATATCAAGAAACTAAATAATTAAAGGAATTTTGTTATTACTCCTTCTCTCTTAGTTGATAGGCCACAGGTCAAACTATCATACTGTTTAAAGGCACTTCCAAAGATTAACCCAGTACTCTCGACTGGCAGAAAAATCTCTCTTCTGTCATATGTAGGCATAGGGAGGAATTAACAAAATCAATGTTCTCAATAAATATTGTCTTCTGCTGTTCCAGTTCTCACAACTTCATAAGCAATTCAGATCTAAGGGACTATTTTCTAAGCACATGCAGCTTTATAGGTGAACAGTTACTGATATACACAACAATAAACACTGATTTACTCCTACATCATCAGCAAGCAAAGGATTACTCTTCTTTGAGTACTTATAATTCTGCAGATGTTTCTAGTAATTCACCAGATTCAGAAGAGGACTCCTTGTCTGAGGCTATTAAAAACCTTCTCTGTCAGCAAGCATCAGGAGCCTCATAGGAGAGATATAAAGCAGTAGGAGGGAACAAATAAGCCTGAATTGGCTAAGTTGGGACAATACACTCAGTGCTTTATCACCATCCTCCCACTCTGACACATAAGATGTAATACATAGATACTAGATTTTACTGGCCGTGGTTCAGTGGTAGAGCTCAGCATCCACTTCAGGAGCTGTGCATAGCTGAGGCACTTCCCCACAAAAAGGGAACAGAGACTGGTCTAAATCTAAATTCAGTCAGGATCAACAAACCTTCTTTGCCATACTATGTTTGTAGGTTTGCTTTCTAGAGCTTGCTGAACATGCATTACCAAAATTGGAGCCTTTATTGGATTTATTTGCTCCATATTGGTTACTTAATCATATTATTAAAGTATCATTTGCAATCTCAAATGAAAGCGCCCTCCCAGGAAGTGGGAAACATGGCCTTACTTCCCCACTTGTTTTGACAGGTTTAACATGATGTTTCTTTGGGAAAATGCCCTCTCCACCAGATAGTCAATGTTTTCTTGTTTCTTCTCATATTATGAATTCTAAGTTCTTTCCTGATGTGCACATGTTATCACACAGTGTGGTAGACAATGCTTCTGCTAGTAGGTTATGTATTAGTGGCTAAGACATTTTCTGAAGAGATGAATGTGAAGCCTCTTACATACAGACATCTCCCAATTCCGCAGTGCTGTGTTACTCATTGAGGTTGGGGAAAAGTCATTCTGTTCCTCTTCTGGCTATGTTTTATGGACACATGACAGTCAATATTACAGTTTCTGAAGGGTTTGGCCTTGCCTAGAGGTCTATACCTGGGTGTATACCTAGGTGTAGGTGTCCTGAAAATTCATGTGCAACGCTCAGTTTCTCAGCTAAAGGGAGAACAGCTCTTTCTATGCCTTTATTCCTGTGTTACCATGCCAGAAAAGTCCACTATGAACCAGAGAACAGAGTATATTCTGTGCCACCATGGGGTCCAGATACCCATTTCTCACCTTACTGGGCAATCATTCAAACTAAATATCTCCTTTAGCATAGACAGAGACTAGGGACTATAGTTCAAGGTGGTGATTGAAAATTAAAACCTTAACTTTCATTCAAGATGATGAATTAATAATAGATTTACAAAGAAAATGATTTTGCTTGATAATGTTATTTTCACCAAACCTATCTTATTTATTTATTTGGAAAATTTTTGAATTGAAATCAGTTGATCAGTTGGACTGAAATCAAGTGAACAGGTATCCCTGATGAAGGATTTTAGTTATCTACTCAAATCATCTGCATTTAGGATTCTGACCTCCAATTTAAATGTGAAACTTAAGAGTTCTGACTCAGTTAACACTCGCAGAGCAACATCTTTTATCAGCCTAATCTTTTAATTTTCTTTGAGAAAAGGAGGTAAAGAAAAAAATATTTTCTTCGAGCTGAGTTGATCCAGACTACAACATTCCCTGTTTTCAAATCAAACTGCTCTCTTTGATTCTGGGTTTGTCATAGCCAAGCTACATCCTCCTGTGCTGACAAAATGCTTAGCAGGATCAGGCAGTAGTTATGTATGTCATACCTTCATTCTCTCCAAAGGTCCAGTCATCCTGCAGCTGGATTACAGCTACCATTATATAAGGCAGACTTCATCACAGTGAACTACTACAGGCTATTAGTGTAGCCTGGAATTTATGGGCTGCCTGAGGAGCATCAGTCATAAAGAAGAATGTAGTTTTTGTGGCACCCAAGTGACAGGCAAGATCAGACTTAACACGGCAACTTAGCTGAGCACTAAATGAAGTCAGATCACTTTAAGAAAAAGGTGCGTGAAAATGAAGAATAATAATGAAAGTCAATCAGTTTTCTTATCCAGTAACTGCGATATCTGTCCAGGTACATCTTGTAAAAAGAACGAGTTATATGATGGACTCTGAAACAAAGAACGTACAAAATAACTCCCTGAAGTTAGAAGTCTAGTATTATAAAAATATACATTTCTTCAAGCACACTATGAAAATAATGTATTTTTTATAGCATGTTTAGCAGCTACATTATTCTGATGTGACAGAATAAATGCATCACAGAAATGACTCATTGAATTCTACATCCATTTAATTCAAGATCATTATTTAAAGATTAAAAGTAACTCAAATGTTTGAATACCTGGATAAAATGCAGCATGCCTTACTATTAATGAAATAAGTTTCTGTAAAGAAAATAATATTTTTGCAAGTCATTCAGATAAATGTTTTTTTCTGATATGATAAAGCTTTAATTTTGTTTAGCATCTTCATGAAATTATCCTCAAACACTTTGTACAGTTAAACAACACAGCTGCAAAGCATAAATAAAAAAAAAAAAAAAGGATGCACAGGCAGGAGGAAAAATATGCAAATACATTTGAGAAGCAATAGAGTGTGAATGAGGAAAGATACATAGAGGCTTATATATCTATATCAGTAACTACAGCACAGTAAACCAACATAACAAGATTCTGTGAGGATAAAACTATCCAAGAAGCAGAAAAAAAAAATAAAAAAGAGCTGGAAAAAAACACATTACTCCTTCCCCAGTTATTTCTCCTTTTAATTGCTAAAATTGGCTTAATATCTTCTTGGAGATTCTTATGCAATTCACAAATTCCTCTACTTACTTCTTTTAGAGTAAACTGTGAGAAATACTTCTAAGGAAAATAAATCTGTATCTACATGGTGGGTTTTCTGGGTATTCGTGGAAAGCAAATGCAGTGTGGGTTGTTGCAGAGAACATTGTCTGGCAGACGAGCACCTCCCCACAAATTTCAACCCAAGCAATTGAGCAACCCAGTTTCATTTTGGCTGTCTTTGCAGTGCTGGTCTCAGAGACAGGGAGGTGACAATATATTTTTAATTTCACTATTACAATGAACATGATGATGCTGCTTTTCATTGAGAAGGCCACCTGTAAGAGAAAATTCCTAGACAATTTTTATCGTTGCCACAGTTGACTTAAAGTTAACACAAAATGAGCAGTTATCCTCTTTTGCTAATGCAAGCAAATAGGCAAGCAGTAACATCATCGTTTGCTGTGGTGTCGTTAAATGGAATAGAAGGATCCAAAGGAGAAAAGATTTGCTGTCAAGTTCTGTTTGCTTTATGGATACAAATAATTTTTCTAAGACTTGATATTTATGAAAGATGCAGTGGAATAAAATCTTACTTTTACATCAAGAATTAGGAAACAGTTATTAATCCTACATGTCCAAATGCTGGAGCTTAGAAGTCAGCTCATGATGGAAGCCTTCACATCTACTGTTTCAATAATCCAACTTATTTTCTATTAAAAAGAATAACTTATTTGTAACTTATTTATAATTCTTGATAATATATACAATTGTTCTTTCTTTGAACAATATTGTTATAGTAAAACAACTCCTCAGTAAAACCCAGGAACAAAAAGAAATACATTTTTAGCTACTTACATGTGTGGTGTAATATACTTTTGAGATGACACATCAAGATTGAAATATTTTTAAAGATGGAAATTATTTGTGCCAACAGGTTAATTTGAAAAGAACTAAAATTAGTTTTTTTCTTTATTTTTTTTAAAGCAATTAATCTAGTCTGGTTCTGTCTGTAGCTTTCCTTAACATGCAGATACTCATATATTTTTATAGCATCGTGCCACTTCGACTTCAATACTACTCAATTTAATACTAATCTTAATAATCACTGCAAACCCTGTGTTTCCTCTTTGCATGACAAGGTGGATCTTGAGATGGATCAAGAAACGGCTGAATGGCAGAGCTCAGAGGGTAGTAATAAATGGGGCCAAATCCAATCGGAGGCCTGTGGCTAGTGGTGTCCCCCAGCGGTCAGTGCTGGGCCCAATGCTGTTCAACTTACTCATCAATGATTTGGACAAGGGCACAGGGGGCACCCTGAGCAAGTTTGTGGACGATACCAAACTGGGCGGAGTGGTTGACACTCCAGAAGGTGGTGGACAGAGAGACCTGGATAGGATGGAGAACTGGACAGAGAGGAACCTCATTACGTTCAATAAGGACATGTGCAGGGTCCTACACCTGAGGAGAAATAACCCCAGGAACCAGTACAGAATAGGAGTCGAACTGTTGGAAAACAGCTGCACAGAGAGGGACCTGGGAGTCCTGGTTGACACCAAGTTAACCATGAGGAAGCAGTGCCCTCGTGGACAAGAAGACCAATGGGATTCTGATCTGCATCAGGAGGAGCGTTGCCAGCAGGTAGAGGGAGGGGATCCTGCTCCTCTACTCAGCTCTGGCGAGGCCACACCTAGAGCACTGTGTGCAGTTCTGGGCTCCCCAGTACGAGAGGGGCATGGAGCTTCTAGAGAGGGTCCAGTGGAGAGCAATAAAGATGATTAAGGGAGTGGAACATCTCTCGTATGAGGAGAGATTGAATGAGTTGGGCCTGTTTTCTCTGGAGAAGAGAAGGCTGAGAGGGGATATGATCAACATGTATAAGTTCATGAAGGGGTCCAAGGAGGAAGGGGCCAAGCTCTTCTCAGTGGTGGCCAGTGATAGCACAAGGAGTAATGGGTGTAAGCTGAAACACAGCAAGTTCTGTCTCCATGTGAGGAGGAACTTCTTTCCTGTGAGGGTGCCAGAGCAGTGGAACAGGCTGCCCAGGGAGGTTGTGGAGTCTCTGTCTCTGGAGGTCTTCCAAACCCGCCTGGATGCCGCCCTGTGCCACATGCTCTAGGTGTGCCTACTTGAGTGGGAAGGTTGGACTAGATAGTCTCTAGAGGTCCCTTCCAACCTTGTCTATCCTATGATTCTATAAGCAGGTGAGCTGAAAAGATAAACTAATTGAATTGAGGGGAATTTGACAGAATAAAGCAGGCCGAGATTAATGGCAAAGGTATGAAACCACAAGCCTGATGGGCCTGATTTCCTGAATTATTCTATATTCTGTATGCTTTGTAAGGGGAAAAAAATGCACAAACCCAACAATAGCAAAGGGAATGTATGTGTAAAATGACAACTGCATTGTAATCATCAGGGCACATTTGTTAGAAAGAAGACATGGATCTGAAGACTTTCACATTCTCTAGTGTTCTTTCTTTCTTTCATCTATTATTTCTGGTTATACTTGGAGATACTAGTACTCTTCTCACTGTTTGTCCTCTAAATTTCCATGTGTTGGAATCATTGACAGATTTCTAATAAACAAATGCTGATGTCCTCAAGGATGTGCTGAAAAAAAGCCTGCTAAACTTAGACTTTGGAAGATTTTAGATAAAGACTTTAGTCTTAATTCTAATATATGGCAATATAACAAAATAATAACAACAACAGAACAATAACAAAACAGTAAAACAATTTCATACAATAAATTTTCTAATATTTTATCCAGTCTAAATTTGGTAGTTTCTTCCCTTCCGCCCGGAAACTATTCCATGGATGAATGTATTTGACCAGCAAAAAAAAGTGATTCTTAATACTTAGCTTAAATATTTTCTTTCTCTAACTGCTCAAAAAGCTAATAATCTCCCCTTGGTGCTTATGGTACACCTTGACTGCTATTAAGATTTGTAACTGTCTATCCCTTATTCTCATAGCCAATTTATACCTCTTTATCCTTCTTAAATTTTTCCTGTATGCCAGTTCTCCAGCCCTGTGATATTTTTGTGCTGTTTGCTGAACTTCTTAGAGCTTAATAATCTCTTTCTTGTAATGAGGTGTCTAGGGTTGAAGAGATTTCCTATATTCCAAACAGAGCTATATAAAAAAATAGCTCTTTTGGCATTTTGGTAGTTTGTGATATGATGCTTTTGAATATCACTCACATCCTTAAATTCTACAATGATCATGTAAGAAGTAGTCTAAAAGCTAGAAATATTCCCCAATGACATTTCCACTTAATCCAGATTTATTTTAAAACTATTGCTATTAATAATGCTAATGAGTGTTTTTAGCATTTTTTTAAGATGACGATGAGAAGTATAGACAGCTTGCTTATCTGTAAAACTCAAAAGTATTTAGCTCCTACCAGGAAAAAAAAAAAAAAAAAAAAAAAAAGCAGGAGAAATGTGTGTATACTGAGTCTTTTGGTAGTCACAGTTGTGCATTCCCCAAGCTACAGTTGATTCATCTGTCTAGCATTTTGTGTGAGCACAGGTCCAATCTGCCTGCAAATAGATTTTTTTTTTTTTTTTCTACAGTATATGGTTTCTACACTATATGGTTGCTGAAAGCTCTGTCTGGTAAGTGGTTCTTTAAGACTATTTTTTTTTTCATTTCTATCATTTCATATCTCCTTTCTCAGCACTTCTTTGTGTTTGCTACCTGTACCGCTTGTGTATTTTCTATGAGCTTTATTTTAGATTTCGTCATGAATTTCATATTTTTTATGATATAAGATCTTACAGTGAGAAAGACCCAAATCTATATTCAAGAGCCCAGCAGGTGGCTACTCAGCTTGACTTTTTGTTTCTACATGGAAACATCTTTCAACAGAAAAAAAAAGGAGGAAGTTAAATGTAGTTTATTAAAAAAATCTAAATCTAGATTTCCAAAATGGAGGAAGATATTAAGGAAATTATAAATATTGATAAGTTATGGACAATTCTTTTTTTTTACTACATTTCTTGAAATATTGATTCCTAAGAGAATCAACTTCTAAGATTCTAAGAGAATCACTTTTAGAAAAGCAAAAATAGAGACAGTAATATATGGATAGTGAAGATGTGAAAATCAACACAATTATCTTTTCTGAGACCCTGCTTCAGACCACTTCTCATATCCTTACATCCCAACTAATTCTGCTTACATCAGAGAGAGCTGCCATAATATAATGCCTACAAATGAAGCAAATACTATTACTTCTCTTATCCCAAGTTTGCTACCTCATTCCTGAGAGGTTTTTGGATAATTTTCCTGGCAGTAAACGTGAGATTGATAAGTGAGAGGAATCATCTGACCCCACAAAACTGAAAAAATGGAACAAGTTTATACTTTTTCTAGAAATGCTTTAGCAACATTGTTTAATCATGGCTCCACTCCACATGGCTCCACTCCACATGGCTCCAAAATTTGGTGAAAATAGGTAAAAACAAAACATTTATTAATAGAAATGTGGACAACAGTGGCTAGTAGGATTAAATGTATCTTACTGCTTGAGAAAGGTCCGACAAAACTAGCTTTTGAACTGCTGATGATAATGAACTTCTGTCTGTCTCAATAACTAAAATCTCAAATATTTGTTTTGTTGTGAGACATTTTCAGGTAGTAGCTATATAGATGCTAAGAAACATTATTCTACTTTAGCATGTTTTGAAATGGAGCTAAACTCCCTTCAGAAAATCTTAGTTGAGGTAGGCATGTACAAAAACATACGTAATATTTTCCATCTCTGCAGATGAACTGATCCCTGGCTACATTTTGCAGTGTTATGTCTTTGCTAACTCACAGTTTTGAGTGGGAAAAACGTGGCTTAGAAGGTGAAAGAAAATGCAAATTTGGAAAATAAACACAGAAGTGTTCATTGCTGCCTTTATTACGTATCTCTTTATAAAATTAATTTATTTTGAAAACTTTTGTTCTTTATTATTGGAAAGCTGCTCCAAAAGGTTTATTTACTGGGGTGAGAGAAGTTTTCTAAATGTGCTTGTCAGTGTCAACATTATCTTCAAGTTTTGCAGTCTTTTTTTCTTGTATTTTTCTTGCATTTTACTCCTCTCTTACCACAGGTCTTCCTACTTTGAGTGAGGATGTCACGATGTGTATAGAATATTCTAGATGAAGCCTTAGCAGCACTGGATTTTCATTATGATTACTGGTGTCATTGTCCTGATCATAAAGATAAATAGCTTTCTCATTAAACCAATACAAGACATTTAATAACAAATTGTATTAAAACAAAAACTTCTACCTTTATGAGGTTGAACTCTAGCTACACTTAATGCATAATTTTTGATCTAAACAATATTTTAATAGCATTTGTGTATGTTCAGTCTGTATGACTTCTTTCAGTGTCTTTATTGCCTTTAGTGCTATAAATTTCTGAGAATTTAATATTCTTTCTAAATGTACAACACTCTTCAAATGTCTCCACATAGTTGTCAGCCCTGACAAAAAATATTTGATATTTTAGTGCAAGTCATTTCTTACTGAAGTAAGACTTGTCAGTCTTTTAGATTTGTATTTGAAGCTCTGGGGGACAAATGCAGATAACTATGTGCAAGGTATTAAAAACAGACCACAATGTCTTTTTGCTTTTGAATGAAACCAGAATATGAATTCAGTTCTCTATACTGACCTCTACAGAAATATACTACAAATAGACTTATTCTTAAACATCATTTTGAATTCTGCTAATTAGCTAGAACATTTTTTTTTTTAACTATAGCAGTCATGGCAAAATTACTCTGACTCCAAATCATAGAATCATAGAATGCTTAAAGTTGGAAGAGGCCTCAGAGGTCATCTAGTCCAATCCCCCTTGCACACACAGAGTCACCTAGAGCATGTGGCACAAGGCTGCATCCAAGCGGGTTTTAAAGATCTCCAAGAAGGAGACTCCACAATCTCTCTGGGCAGCCTGTTCCAGTGCTCTGTCACCCTTACAGTCAAGAAATGTTTCCTTAAGTTCCTGTGGAACTTTTAGTGCCTCAGCTTGTGGCCGTTTCCTCTAGTCCTATCGCTGTCCATCACTGAAAAGAGGCTGATCCCCTCCTCCTCAGTCCCTTCCTTGAGATATTTTATAGACACTGATCAGGTCTCCCTTCAGCCTTCTCTTCTCCAGGCTGAATAGGCCCAGCTCTCTCAGCCTTTGCTCATAGGGCAGATGTTCCAGGCCCCTGTTGTAGCCCTGTGCTGGACTCTCTCCAGCAGCTCCACATCCCTCTTGAACTGGACAAAGTCTCCAGATGTGGCCTCACCAGGGCCCCCAAGATCCCATTGGCCTTCTTGGCTACCAGAGCACACTGATGCCTTATGGTCATCTTGTCATCCACTGATGCCGAGGTCCCTCTCTGTGGGGCTACTCTCTGGCAGGTCAACCCCCAATCTGTACTGATATCCAGGGTTATTCCTCCCCACGTGCAGGACCCTGGACTTGTCCTTGTTGAACTTTGATTCTGAGATTTCTCTGAGTTCTCACCACCCAGTTGTCCGGTCTGTCCAGGTCCCTCTGGATGGCAGCACAGCCTTCAAGGCTATCACCTATTCCTCTGAGAATATTTTATCTTCTCATTCTCTTTACTTATTGTAATAATAGAAAGTATTGTCCTTTCTCTGTAGTTTCTTAACAAATCCAGTTTCTGGTAAACACTGTACCATATCAACTTGTGTTACTTGTTTATATTCAACTTTATCTGTTTATCTCTGTAGCCATCTTGCTGAAATATGTGTAGGTTCTCTACCTCATCTGACCATTTTTTGTCATGACATATAAACTTTGGTTTGATATCAGCTTTAGCTATGACTCCAGAAATGTCAGACTTTTTCTTATAAAAAATAATAATTCAGATAAAAATAAAAATTCAAATAAAAATAAAAATATATTTAGATAAAAACATAAAGATATATAAAAATATAAAATATATCTGAATTAAAAAATCAGATTAAAAAAAATAAATCATTTGGATCTTTCTTTCAAAAATAATGACTGCAAACAGCAACTTCTGCTATACCAGGAAGTTCTTCTAGCTTTGTGAATGCTAGAAAATTCTTTTGAAAGGAGAAAGAATCACTTCTTTTCAAAGTGATTTCCAATTATAATTTCTAAGGATGGATATTACTTCATGTTACAAACGATGTATGCATAAGTCTTTTATTAGGCATTCAATCTAGCTGAAACCTACTGTTCCATCTGATATCTGATCATTACCAGTTAAATAAAAGATGTTAATGTAAAGCCATGACTACTTAATTAGCAGTGTCTACTTCCTGATGAGATGCCAACTGACTAGCAGCAAATGAGTTGTAAAGATGATATTTAAGTAAAACCATTAGATGGTCTCACAAAGTTTTAGAGCTGGCGCTAATGCACGATCTCAGATCTAAAAAATCTCTGAAGAATCATCGGTCCAGTGTCTGATGTTGGAAGACAACGGTGTACAGTCCACAGAAGCTGAAGACTCTCAAGATAAGCATTGCTTTTGAGAACATCTACCTAATTTTGAAATATCTCTGCAGCACAAGCATCTACCAGCTTTTGGAAAAAAAAAAATCTGTCTCTGTCTGAGGTCAGAGTGGCAAAAATAGAAGTATCTGACCTAGCTGTAGTCTTATGCACTGTGACAGAAAATGGCAAAAGATTAGGCAGAACTATAGCCCGACTGTACAATGAACTAGGGATACCAGCTTCCTGAAAAGTTTATTTCAGTCTGGTAGAACATAGCTGTCTGGAGGAAGAAATAGTAGTAGTTCTGCATTACCATTTGGCTAGTGTTTGACTGAGGCATGTATAGTGTAGTTTAGTTTCCTTCAGGTTTAGGTTTCTTAGGCTCTTGGATTCAAATGACAGAAATCTTTCAGGATTAAAATTTGATTCAATGCATTGTCTTCCATTTCAGAATGTTCAGAATCTTCTGTTATAATTAAAATATGTTTGATTAACTCACAGAATTGTCCAGGTACAAAGTTCATATCAAAAATCTCGGAAACCAGGTTGTAATGAAGCCTCCTAGTGTTAGACATACCTTTCCCACAACGTCCACGATGTCTTATCTTCAGTTCTCATATTCTTTTTTCTTCTATGTTACTAAATTTGATGAGAAAGCAATCACAAACAAGATGATAAACAGCACATTGGCTCTGTTGTGGATGATCTTTCAATGAGATAGTGCAAAAAAAAATTGTGTGAGCTCACTGTAGTTAAGCATGTAAGTTTGATGTAGGGAGGAGCAGAATGCCTCTTCTTGCAGTAAACATTTGTACTGAAGTGTTACATCCAGATATTTTTTTCCCTTCAAATCATTGCTACCAGTTTTCAGGGTCATTTAAAATCACCTTGTGGACGTTTCCAGTATAGGGCAGAATTTCCAAGTCATGAGTCCAACTTCCAGTTGAAGTGTCTATTTTAGAACATGAGAAAAAAATTGAGGCATTATTTTAAATGCATTCCAATTAACAGCCTTCCTAATGTCTTATATTTTACTATGATACAGGTGCATCATGCATGTGGCACAGAAAACCTTTCAGAAGGGAATTTTTCTTTCATTTGGATGCCTACCAGTCTCCTCCCATTACTTTCTTCCCTCCTCCATTTAGACATTTGCTAGCATTATGTATAACATTCAATATGCCACTACATATCATTTGATCACTGTAGCCAAAAGCATATATAATACCTAGCCCTATTCTCGGTGGCAAGTCATTCAGAGAAAAAAAAAAAGAAATATCTCTGAGAAGAAGTGAAAGGTAAAGTTCTGGATAGTCACGTTTTAAACTATACTGGGGGAAAAAAGTAGTGAATAAGGTATTTGAGCTAGGGCAGTGTTAGCTCCCAGTCCTTATCTCTTTGTATGAGAAAAATAATGATGTAAATAGTAGCAGCTGTTCCTGACGTTCTGAGTGAAAGATGACTTTTTTCATATCCTGCTTCCCTCACAGCCAAGAGCTAGGATGTCATTGACAAGCACATGAATATTTATTTGTGCAGAAGCAGTTTAAGAGGTCCCAAATGTGATACTTCAAAAGGAATTTTTCAGTCACCACATTCAGTTGTCTTTTGTATTTTAAAGGATCGATATTATGTGAGTCAATTTTTTAAGATTGTCATAGATTACATAATTATTTTTTTTAAAAAAAACCCTAAATGTAAGATTTCATGTGCACTTAAGAAAGTTTTCATTGGGAAAAAAAGCAGCAAAAATCTGCCTGAATATTATTTTATTAGTGAATTCTGTTCCTTCATTTATCTCAGCTTGATTATGTGACTATCATCATGAGTATATTCATATCTCTATAGACATCTGCAGATTGAGTCCTTAAAACGTTTATACAACTATTATTATTTAGGTAAGAATTCACTTTTAAAATCATTTTATACTGGGATCATGGATATTATGTAACACTGTTATAAGTTTCCCTAGACATACTGTATTTTGTTCTATCTTTTAAGGCACTGAGTCACCAAAGTTACCTAATCTTAACTTTCCATTGGGAAGAACAAGTGTTTTTTTTTTTTTTCAAATTATCACAGGAAGTTTCAGAAAAAGAAATTCAACGGGTGCGATTTTTTGTAGCAATTTGCTTGTATATTTTCTTCTGCCTCATTTCTCTCTGCCTCCTGCAACCTGATTGATTTATTTATTAAAATTAGACTAGCAATGAACAGCTTATTTTGAACAAGAGCCCCACAGTGAATGCATAATAATAATCAGTCATGGTACCTTCTGATTTCTTTGCTCTGTGACCAGAGATGTGGAAGGTAAACAATGAATATCTGTTAGCACAGGTTTAAGTTAGACATTTGATACCAAGAGAAAAATAAGCAGGAAGGTGAATGAAGCAGTAGATACATTTCTGAGGAATGAAGTCAGTAGATTGCAAGTGACAGGTTCAATTACTGGCCTGTGGACCAATGACACATCTGCCTTAAACTCTGAGAAATGGCCAGTGCAAAAGGGATGAATAACTCTTAAGATTTGGAGAAAATATGTAACCATTCAGGCAGAAAATTAGCAATTACATTTTGTGCCATCAGTAATAAGTATTTCAACAAAGATCTTAGGTTAATGTCAGACTGTGTGACAGTATATCAACCATTACACCTGTGTTCAATCAGCGACCACATCCCTCAACGTGATACTGAGCTGTGTAGTTCAAATGCGACTTGTTCAGCGATAAGCAAGATAGCTGACATCTGTTAGAAAGGTATTCAAAAGCAATTTATTTTACAATCTTAATGCTGTCTGTTGAAGAATTTTTTTTCATAAAATTAGGATACTAACAATTTATCTCTACAAGCTTTTGTTTTGAGTCACCATCCCATTCCTCTACAAACACACTCTCACATGTGCTTCTCAGAAGCCACTACAAACAGATAAATATAATCATATTGGATATGAAATTGTATATATTTCATGGAAATGCTAATGCAAGTGATGAATCAGGCTGCTGAATTCAGAAAAAAAAAGAATTCTAAGCAATTTTAGCTCACCTAAATATGGAATCTAGACTAATAACTGTTGCTATGCTATCAAAGAGCAGGATTTAGTGTCAAAAACAAATTGATGAGTCAATATCATATATCACATTAAAATAAGGAGAGCTTTATACATCTCAAAAGCATAGTTATGTTTCTACTTCAGAAGTTACATATTTTTGCAAGGATCATAAAAAAGGGCTGAGAAAATTTTCATCGATCTGTGACAAAAATCCTACTGCTATAATGAAGGACAGAAATAGCCCATACTGGCTGGTTTCCATAAATTTTTAAAATTCTCATTCTTAATGTCCTTTAGGGGCATGTCTACATTGCAGCTAACCTTGTTGCTGCCAGAGAACTTGCTCAGATCTATAACCAAGCTGATGAGAGAGCTCAAAGCTCAGTCCAACCTGTGAGTTTTGTATTTATGAGAATCCTGAATATTCTTTTGCATTTCATACCAAGTTGATAAAACTAAACTAACTCTAAAAGGCTGCATTGCACATACTCCTCCAACCACTACATTACCTGTACTTAGCAGTGTTCCCCAAGGGTCAGTCCTCGGTCCCATCCTGTTCAACGTATTCATTAATGACCTGGATGAAGGCATGGAGTGCTCCCTCAGCAA
>JAUBOD010000613.1:1254347-1269759 GCA_032353885.1 Nothura maculosa | reverse complement strand
GGGGGGTTGGACTAGATGACCTCTAAGGTCCCTTCCAACCTTACACATTCTATGATTCTATGATTCTATGATTTGTGCCATACTGAGGTACAAAACACTAACAAAATAATCTTTCTGTTCCGGTTGTTATCTGGAACCAAAATATGGTCATAAAATAATCACACCTTCCCTAAAAAAGATAAGCATGATTTGATAAATACAGCCTTTCATAACAGGAATCTGGATTTTCTAATTTGGTTTTAGGTCTATTTATCTCTCTGTTTGCGAGTCCTACATTGACCAATTGACTAAGAAGAAATAACTTTGAGGCTGCTCTCCTGAAAATGGCTCATCATACCACAAGCAAGCAACACTTTCATTCACTTGCATGGAAGAAAGAAGAAGCTGGTGTTTGAACTGTTTGGAGAGTGTAATCACTGTAGGCAGAGAATTTGGAAAGAAAGTTTTGTTTCTAATACACTGTATCTTTCCAGCAGTGCATTCAATTAAGATTACATTTAAATTAAACACAGCAATACAAAACAGCAGCTGTGACGCTGGACAAAACACTGGGAATCGAGTTTTTCTGAGCCTGTATTATTTGCCTTTCAGCTTCAGCTTTGATATTTGCAAATAGCAAAGTGTTGTTTTCTCAATACCTCAATTTGTACTGTGCAATAGCAGCCAGATAAATGTTTGTTAGAAAAAGGGGAAGGCTGATGTCTCCCAGTGCCAAGTCCTGCTCAGTAGGAGCTGGAGAACTGGTTGGCAGGAGGGATGCTGCAGTGGCTGCCTCTTCCCAAGCAATGACATGAATTTTGGAGCTCCTCCAGCTGCTGCCAGCCGCCTACAGGACATCCCGGGCATGGGAATTTCTTTAGGGGAGTTCTGCATTTCCTTTGTCTCTGTGCTGTTTGCCTTGCTACTTGCCACACACTGGTAATTTGGAAGAAGAAAAATGCAAGGGAGGACACTACCCCCAAAATATATTTTTAAAGATGTTTTTTACAAAAAATAAGTTATATTTTTTACAACACTCTATTAGTAAATGGTTGCTGCAAAAGTTTATTTTCCTTTTCTTCTTTTCAGGGAACTCAAAGGAATGGGACCACCGCTGAAGATGCCGCTCACTATTTCATGTAAGTGCTTTACTTGTAGATAGACACTTGTTTGTTTTTTGTTGCGTGTGATTGAATAGAGGCTCCTTCTGGGGTGGAAAGCAAAATTTTGATATAACCCAGCTGGGGCCTCTATCCAGAAACCTGCTGAACTAAATTGAATTCCTTAGGTGCTCATGATGAGCTGCATTTCCTGACTTATAAACAACAAATTCAAGGGCTTAAAATTAAACATAACTTCATACTGAGGACAGAGACAGGAAAAACATACACAATGTATTCCAGAGGAAGGATATCCACTGACCAGGTTCAAGCGGAGCTACTCGCTTTAGAGCACATTGGCTTTTTACCAGAACTTGTCTTCTGGCTGGAAGGAGAAGGTGAAGTATCTGTAACCTTCCTTTATACTTTATACCATCTTAAGTGCTTACTGACAATGCTAGAATCAGGATTTAGGGCTTTATATGTCTTCCTAAGCACACATTGTAAGCTCCTGCTTCAGCTGAGTATTGTATAGGAGCCTGTGATATTACTGGTTGCTCCATTTCTCAAATGTAGCTCATTAAACAGATCAGACCTTACCACAAAGGAGAAACATCCAAATAAATTCCCTCTCTCCTTTTTTTTTTCATTTCTTTTACTATCTCAGTGAGCAGTAAGTAAGCGTTTTTACTAACCCTAGTCTTGAAGCATATGGCATTTAAAGAGAATCCCTAAAGCATTACATACCCAATATGTAAATAATTTTATTTAGCTCCCCTTCGCTCTCCAGAAGGAGATGGAAAAACTGCCTCATCCATCTGCAAGCCCCGAAAGTTCAGGAAAAAATGATGAGTTCTATTAAAATAAAACAATAGAAAGCTGCTAAAATAAACACCTGTAGATCCCAAAGCTTTATGTTTTCCATGTAAAAGGCTTTGCTGGTGCAGTTATATTGACATTATGTTGTTCCCTGCTTTAAGAAACCCCAAATATTGATGCTGCTATTATCAAAATGCTGTCAGGTGCCATGCCCCTCCTCTGGAAGCACAGTCCTCTCGAACACCCTGGCAGTGCTAGGGCAAGTAGCGTTGGGGCCGCAGTCATCTGATTTCTACCGCGTGCCAATCTACATGTCTCAAGACAGGCAACCCTGGCACTCATCCCAGACCCATTGGGCCCTCTCTGCACCCTGGGAGACGTGGGTGTTATGCAGGAAGTCTCCTTTTCAACCACCCTGTGTAACTTCAGTACAGCCATATTTTAACAAATTTCATCTCACCTCAAATCACTTATTCTAGTGTAACAGACTGCTTCAAAACACAGACATATTGCTGGTTATGTTCTCATTCAGTTTTTTCCTCAATTAATCATATGATTTTTTTCACTTTAACTTCTACCATCATAACTGTTTTGATACTGCTTTTAAGCACAGATCAAATCCAACTTTTATAGAGCCTGATAATACTGTAAATAGTTCTTCTCTTTTATATATATATATTTTTTCCACTTTTTCAAGAATCAGCAAGTACTGGAGCCCAGCTCTATTCAAATTGTAAAATAATGTGCACCAGTGCATGGAAGCACACTATCTTTTGAAATCCATGCGAGATCTGTGTACCTGCTGAGCATCTGAGTCAACTGCTTCACTGAACACAATTTACCATTTCTGAATATGTGACCTAGTATAATACATCTGTCCCTTTATCTATCCACTGTTAAACAAAATGAAGAACTGCATCTAGCATTTCCATGGAGGTCAGTGAGTATGAGCTTGTGAACCAGCAGTAAGTAATCTGTGAGTCTACAAAATGTTCTGCTAAAAAGTGTAAAATGACAAAATAATGAGTGATAAAGGAGGCGAAAGGCAGGAGTAATATAATAGATGCAGTGTATCAGAATTCTATTTTAGCACATGCAGATATGACTGGAATTGAGAATGTAGATGGATTTTCAGATTTGTATAAGCATGAATGGCCATGTAACTATATTATAATACAGGTAAGAGATCAGAATCTGTAATATATCTGCAGCTTCTCTTCAAAATGTTATTCTCTACTAGGACAATACTCTGGCATTGTTTTCTTCTGTCACATTCTGTGGAAACAAAGATGACAGTTGTAAAATATGCAAGCATTAATACAAGATGCATTACAATGAAATATGTTGTTCAACCTGCTTTTCTTCAACTTAAGATTTTATTAGCTGAGAATATTGGATACATTCTGTTTCTGCTGCTGCTGCTGCCATCAGGGAATCTTTGGCAGTAGAATCAGTTTAACTCCATAGCAGAAAGCCTGGAGGGGACACAAGAGAATCACACAGAGAATCATGGCTTCTGAGCTGTCCACAAACGTTCTCCTTAAGAGCTTCCCAGCTGACAAAACTTGATAGAAGTGGACAAAAAATGGAGAGAAAATTAGTTTTCCCTTTACTCACCGTGGAAAAACACAAAAAAAAAAAAAAGAAAAAAAAGAAAAAAAAAGAAATCTCCTCAATGCAACTATAAATCTACGGGAAACTAGGGAGACATCCCAAAGTGGGAGATCTACATATATTTTTCCATGTGTGTGCTTCTTCTTAATAAATGATTTAAAAGCAGCCTAAGAAATTCACAGGACAGTGCTGTGTATATTGACAAATGCCTGCAGGGTATATATTTTCAATTCCTTGCAATTTTATGTTATAAATCTCACACAGAACCTCTTCCCTGAAGATAAGCAAGTGTACAATTCTTCAAAAGTGTATGTGATACTGTTCCCGCAAGCGGTCTTATTGAACAGACCTATGCTGCATGTGAACTGCAGGATATGGAGTAACATCAGAAATCTTGTGAGAAAGAACTTAAAAACTCTCCTAGGAACGTTTCCCAGCCATTTGCTCACGTAATGAAGGTAGCTCAGCAGTACCGCAAGAGCAGAGGGTTAACTGCTAATTGTGAGGTGCAAAGACCTGTCTTTAGATTCAGATTTCTAGGATGAAGCTTTTCATCCTAGAAATAGCAGCTCTGTGATCCCAGTCACAAGAGAATCACAGGAGCAGAGTATACAGATGGACTTCACATTTCCTCTTTAGATATGGCCTTATCCTGCAGCACAAACACTGCTCTTCAAGCTAAAGCTAGCACTACTTATGTGCTTAAGTGTTTGCAGGTGCCCAATTCCTTGTAAGCATAAATAGCAGCTTATCTGGGTACTTATGTTAAGGGTAATCTGTTTAAAATTATAGAAATGACAGATTTGTGGGTTTTTTCTTTTTTTTTCTAATTTACATTGTTCAGTGACATATGATTTGGCAATTCCCAGTCACCTTTGAGTATTGATATCTTAAATTAATTTCAGTAATGAAAATGTTTAATTTCACAGTGATATTTTTGTAAGCATTTATGAGAATATAACTCCTTAGAATGAATGAAATGCATCTTTGGTCCCCACAGCTAATATGCTTGATGTAAAGCCTTAGGTTTTTGTGCTTTTATCATACTATTTAATTCTTTTCTTCTTAAAAACCTCATGAATCCATTTATACCATTAGTTCAATCAGTCATGCTCACTGATTATATAGGAAGTGCTTTCTTTCACATTTTACATTAAGTAATTCTGCTTTCTCTAATTTTACACTATTCTTAAGTCTGGCTTTTATCCAGAAAGGCACTTAAGCAGGGGCTTATTTGCCTGATTTCAATGAAACTACTTATGTACTACAAGTTAGACTGCATATATGTTCTTTGCTGGAATAGGATCTTCTAGATTTTGTACTTTCATTTCCCAGCCTACTACAATTCTGAATAATTTATCTCTTTTAATTTATCAGTCTGTTCTGGGATTCTAAAAATGTGAAATACTCAACAGAAATTCTGCTTATTTAAAAAGAAGCACTGGTTGCTTCCCATTTTTTTTAATAAGACTTTTTTTATGAGACATAGATTTATTGGCTAGACAAAACAAATATAGAGTGTCATTTTTCTTGAATTCTCTAATAAAGGCATAAATAAATGAATGGAAGCATTTTGCTTTGATCATCAAGGGGCTAGGCAGCTCAGGAGACTAGAAGCAGTCAAGCATATATTTGAGTAAGGCACATCAGGAACTGACAGTAATTCATTATCATCTGAATGGCATCTTTTTTACCATCTTGGCTGTTTGACACAAGTGTGAAGCAAGCTGATGGAATTTATCCAATTCATACAGGACATGTCAGTAACAAAAAAAGAACCCCAACAATACAAGCAGAACTGATTGTCCTATAAATCGGTCATTTCAGGAAACTGTCCAAGAGTATTTCTTTTTTCTCTGCCCTGTTTCTGTGTATAATTGATGACTGTAAATGGAGCTGAGATAGAGGACGATGGCAAAAGCAGCTCACAATATTTATTTTTCTAAGCCTTAATTGGAAACTCTTTGAGAGTAATTTTATTTTATTTTTTTTAATTTATCAAGGTAAGGAAGATCAAGTCTATGGCAAAAAAAAAAAAATCTAGCTTTATTCTATCACTCGGCTTGGACTTAAGGACAGACTTAGTGAACAACCATACCATCCACAGAGATCTAACTGGTGGCCATGGGAAGAAGAAAAACAGTTAAAATTAATACACAGTCAGGAACCAAGTAATTGTCACCAAGTTCAATTCAAATTCAAACCTATGTCAAACCTATAATATATGGCTATACCATTGACCTTTGTGCTTCCTGGGCACACATAGCTACTATGTGTTCACATTATGCTCTAGGTACTTCTTATGTAGGTCTTAAGTTTGGATAAAATTGCATCCAATGGACAGATTGAGTTTGGCGCATTTAGTGAGCTCCTTGCCAAGTTTAGGATTATTTATTTCAGCCCCACATTAGGCCAGTTGGGATTTTTTCCTTTCCAGTTCATTCTTATGTTCTTTGGTCATCTATTTTTTGCCCAAGTACTCTTGGTAACCTTTCAAAGTGGGTAGCTGATCATATGAGAACATAATGTCTGCTATAAATTCCTTCAATATTAATGTAATTTGTAAATAGCCTCTGCTATAATGAATAGAGGAAATACTCTTAAAGAGTATTTAAATTGTTATCAAAACTGAATATTATATTTTCGGTTTATATATTCCTTTCTCAACTTCATTTAAACATCAAGCTAGCAATTCATAATTAATTAAAAATTAACAAAACTTAGGTCATGTGATACGTACTTCATATTAGGCATATTTCTAGGTTGGGTCTTATGCAGTCAAGGATAAGTTAGAATAAAAGAATAAAATCGTGCAATTCTCTGAATTTATTTACATAGAACCATAATTTGGCTTTTTTCACAGATATTAAGGCCCTTTAATATCTCTGGATGAAAGGCAGGCTAAGTATTCTGAAAAAAGACATAAGATGAGGATAGAGAATGTGAAAATAGTGTTATCTCCCTCCCTGCAAGTGTTCCAAGTTAATATTAAAAGTTAACATTAAAAACTAGTTAAAATTGGTTAACATGACTAGTTTTAATTTCCAAATTAGTGGTTACATTTATTTAATTTTTCCCATCCAAGTTCATATTTAAATTACATGTCAGTATATGGATGGTTAATTTCATAAGAAGGTAGATGATGAGTGATAGAAATAGTAAAATTCAAATATTTTCAACTAATCTCTCAAAAGAAGATGTGAACTGGGACAGTACTACTACGGAATTAGATTTCTTATATGATTTTTAAAACACCAACACCACACAAAAGAAGCTTAATCTCCAAGACCATTTCTATGTTGATAAATTAACACTTTGGTGCCAGATGTGAGGATTTCATCACTGCAGTGAAAGATTTCAATCTGGACTTAGTGCAAGGATTCTGCTCCAGAATTATCATCTCTTAAAAGGTAATATGTAGAGCACTTTTAGGATGAGATTTATTTTCTCCGAAGGGCTATTTGTGTATTTCCTTTAACAGATAATCTAGAAATTTTCGAAATATCTTTTTATCACATATTTTGTGAAGGTGTGAGTTCTGTCTTGGGGAGAAATCATCTCATTGCAACTGATATTTTGAGTTTATTATAAATTAATTTGTGAACAAAGACCATTCTGAAAATTAAGCTCCCTTTCTACTTTTTAAGACTGCAGAAATAGCATGAGAATTTTTGGAAAATTTACTGTGCCTACTGAGTAATTCTCATCAGAGACTCCTAAAGCTTTTGAGGCTATTTAAGAATCTGCATGACTGTGTATTTTTTTTTGTCCTTTTTAAGCAGATTTTAAGAAGCAGAATTATTCTTCCACTAGGTAAAAAGGATGTGGAGACCATTGTTTTGTAATATTTTCTTTCTTTTAGTATATAGAATCAGACTTTCAAAATGTTAGGCTTTATTGTAAGCATGATTTCAGAGCTGAAATAAACTCACTTGACAGTAGTTTTCCAGTTTTATTTAAGGATCTGATTCTTCCTTCTCACTGTACACTTGACAGCAGTTGAAGCTGCTTATTCAGTGAAGGATAATTCAACCTGATGTTCCAAAATCTCATTTTCAGTTACAAATTGCTGTAAAATTTAAAATGGACTATTCTTAAGAAGCTGAGCACCTGGCATTTTTCAAAGGGATGTGTGAGTCTGTGCAAAGCTTTGAACACGTTTGGTCTTAGAATAAGGCAACAGCAAAAGGAGAGATTGTTATGTGTAGCAAAGTAAGATTAAGATGGAAGTTTTATCTTTGCAGAGGGTCTCCTAATAGCTTTGCACATGCTACTATATTTTGTGATTTGAAAACCAAAGATGACAGAACACATATCCTGGATGAAGATGCCAGGACTTGCCTCACTAAAGATAGGTGGATGATGGGGATAAGTAGAGAGAATTTATGTAATGCTTGCCAAATACTTCAGCAACCGATAGCAAAGATCTGAGCCTCTGAGCACCAACATTTTATCCTGGAGATAACCCATTGCTCGTATGCACCTTCAGCAGCATATTCCTTCTCTTCTGGGAAGGAAGACACCACACAGAATAATTTGAAGTCCCTCAGAGTCTTCTGAACACAAGGACATACTCTGTGGCATTCAGTAGTTCGTGCGATGGAGCTCGTCTGCTGTGGCTTTGCACTGCTGATGTGATATTGAACACCCTAATAACAGTTTTATATCATTAGATTTTTCTGTCTTTTAACATAGCTTTTTTGTGTTCTGCCTCTCTCAAGGGCTAATTTTGTGGATAGAGGGTCCTTTCCCTATCCTAACAAAGATCCAACCACCTCTGAACCAGTGGGCACATAGAAAAGATTGGGAATTTAAAATGCAACTCTCTGGTACATCCTGGACACATTTGCATTTCTTCTAGGCTAACTTTTTTTGTGCCACACATACTTTCTTATTGCATTCTCTATTTCAATAAGCCTAATGTCTCCACTCACCTGCAAAACAACTGCAAACTAATTCTGAATTTACATGTCTGAAAATTGATGTGGGCACTGCTTTCAACATCAAGTTGGAAATTATTCAGAATTCAAAAGTCTGCCTGTGTTATTTTGGCAGGAGGAAGTTTAGGAATTGCAGCAGATAGCGGCTATAGTTGGGTGAAGTAAACAGTGAGAAAGCACTGCCTAGTATTTCTTCCTGTCTCATTTTTTTTTCTTACTGGTATCCTGCCCTCATCTAAAACAAATGAGTCCCTGATTTCTGCAGAGAACCATTGTGCTGTCTTGGCTCAAAAATTTGTATTCTTATACTGATGAACTAATTAAAAATAAGTAAATATTCTCTCTTCTCCTTTACCATCCTCCTCACAGAGATCAGTATTATATTATTTCATAGGTCTGTTTCAGAGAGGTTGTTTTTCCAAGTTTGATTTTATCTGCTGCTGCTATAACCCGTTCTAACCATTGCAAAAATGTAAAGCTTCTTCAATTAAGAGGCATTCCTGGGAGTTAGAAAGAGTATACTTGACTGGTTTGCTACTGATGTATGTCATAAATATCTCCTTTTTCTATGAAATCTCTTTTATTTTACTTTGTGGCCGAAGACCTGCTCAGCATCAAAAAGCCAGAATAACTTCCATCACATGACTTAATTAATTATCCTTAAATCAGTATGCTGAGTAGGGAATCGCTATGCCATTAGGGAAAACAAATTCATCCAGTGAAAAAAATATAGAATTACATTAAACCAAAATGGATTTTCTTACAGGATTTCAAAACACAAGAAGTATGGCTTTGGGGGTTATTTCAAGTCTGCTGAAATCTTTTCAGATTCACAAGTGTCTTCAGCTTCCAATTAAGAATTTATCAATTATCATTACTCCTGAAATCCACTATAAGCTTTGCCTTCTTTGGCAAGAGAGTAACTCACTATATCTTTCTGTCCCATTTAGGAGTTTTACTTCATTCACTGTATACAGCCTTAGCACAAATGGAGTAAGAACTCTTAATGCTCCAAGGTGACAGATATTTTTATTCTTGTAATACTGTGTGCAATTATATACAAAAGACCACAACTTAATGAACCTTAACAACAGGAAATTGTGGACATAATAAATGAATGAGCAATTTAAGTTTGAGCAGCAAATTTGTGTTTGTTTTAAGGATTATTAAACTCAGAATGAGCTTCCAAGTATGATTCTTTGTTCCTGTTGTAGGGCTTTTTTTGTTGTTGTTCAATAAAGCCAGAGATTTGCTGCTTTGACTAATCTTTATAGAGTTGCACAATCATGTTATCCTTTTATCCTGTACTTTTGCACTAGGGCCAGGTTTCTTACTACCCGTGGTTAATCTCCATTTTATTATTTAAATCAGATCCAAAAGGTGAATTTCTGGTTCAATCTCAGGATTGTCTATGCACCTCTGTACATTTATCCTTCTCTCTTTTTCAAAATGTGATTTCACTTCGTACTTATCATTTGCCTTGTCTCTCTTTTCAAGCTGCCTGGACTGCTTCTGGTAGTAATTCTACCTGCTGGATGGCCTCTTACTACCTATCTGTGTCATCTCCCACAATTGAAGAAATAATCATTAATTTCTCCTTTATGCCATTGTTTCCCTATTACACAGACAAAACTCTGTAAAAACATTTTGCTGTGTTCTTAAGGACCGTTATTTAAAAATAGATAACATAATTGTGTTCTGCAATTAAGTCATCTATTTTAAACCACAAGAAAATAACATTTCAGTCTTCTCCAGTAAAAGTCTAGTGGGATATTAAAATCACTAGCACATATGGAAAACTGATACATTAGATTTTAAGATATTTGCAATAAGTGGTGTATAAATCTCTACAGAAAGATTCACTATGAAGGCCATTTTTAGTTTAAGAAGGTAAAGGAATTTGAAATAAGTGGGACCGTCTTGGTATGTATCTAGTGATTCATTTTCTGATTGAAAGCATGATGTGATTTCATCACATTTGCTATTGAGAATATTCTTGTACCAAAAAGAAAAGTAAATATAAGAATCACAAGAAGAATTAGAGCAAGAATTTCTCTGTGAAGGTGTGGCTATGCGTTGGTGACTTTCCTGTCTTTGTGGAGTCTCTGATTCTTTCACCTTCCCTCTCACTTCAGCTTGGTGTAATAAAGTCCTTGAATGCAATTTGGTTTTGACGTTCATTAAAAATGTGAATCTAGAACAGTGAACTGTAGCACACAACAAAGAAGAGCTGAATATGCATAACACTTCTTTATTCTGGTTTTTGTGTTTGTGTTTCATTCTTCCGGTGACAAAGAACACAGGAACACAATATTTAGTCCATTTGTTAACTATGTTTACAATATGAAGTTACAATTTGCCTTAAAAAAATCAAATACTTTGAGAGAGAGATATTGAGACCGAACTGTCATGTAGGCACTTAAGTCCACTTCACTTGAGTTAGAATACTTTAGTCCAAACATAAAAATACCATCTAGACAAGAGATTTAATTTTCTTGGGGCTAATTCTACAAAGGAATTTCAGGATCCTCTGCATGTAATAAAGACGCAATAAATTGCCTAATCAATTTGTCTCAAGGAAGACTAGCAAAAACAAATGTGTCATCTTGGACTTATGATTTGGTTTTAGCTCACTCAAAACCCTGAGGGTCAGAGGCAAGCAGTACTTTAATAACAAGGAAACTTCAAAGGAGAAGCATTCAAAAACAAGAGGTACAAAAGAATTACAAGGACATGAGAGGATGTAGCATCAGCACTAGAACACTGAAGAGAGGAAGAAATGTATCACTCCAAGAAGTAATTTGATTAATCTCTCTTGAAACTGAGTATTTTATTAAATATGAAACTATCTGAAACAAACAAAAAAAATCTGACACATCTACACATGTAAAAGAACACCTACCAAGCTCTGCAAAGTCTCATGTAAGTTATAATAACGTTAACCTTAAATATGATCTTCCAGGTATTAACATGTAATATTAACATTGCTAGAAACTCAGATAATGCATAAAATTCATTATAATACTAATTGCAACAGCCTGTCATTAACTTTAAATAGGAAACTAAAAGCCATCTCTAATCTTCTAGCAAGGAAATACCAAAGTTCCTCATCATCCTTCTATCTGTGATTACTGTTTAAAATCTGTTCAACATTTAAAGTGTGAGCATGGTCTTAATATGTTATACATGTTAACTGTCATCCCAATTTGAGGCTCAACCATCGCAGTTTAAAAGCTCACAGTCAGGAGCACAAATAAAAGTAAGTCTATTTCCCTTCCTCATGGAAATAATAACAACAACAATAATAATAGATTTAAACTAGACAGAATAATTTTTTTTATTCGTCATTGTTAAAATGCAAGAGCTCAGACAGCTATGGTTCTATTGTATCCCCAGGGATTATTTAACCTAAAGAAATAAGAGTTTAATATTTTTTCTTTACAGCTCCAATTATGTGCACTAATGAAACCATCTGATTAGCCACAAGACTGCCTGAATTACAAATACTGAAAGTGAGTACATGGGAGTTGTCTGACAGATTTACAAATAGTGACATTTTGAAAAATATACTAAAAATGAAACTTACTGCTTAGTAGTATTTAAAAATAATATTGCCTGAAATTAAATGTTTTATAGGCCACTTATTATAGTGACACTTAGAAGGATGTAACAGTAAAATATGGCTATTGCATTGATCACAGGATGGAAGAGCAAAAGAAATATTAAAAGACGCTAACTGCCGTATATTATATGCAAAATTCTCCTACAATTATATGCAAAATTCTCCTATTGATGAAGAAGTATGCCAGCTTCTAAAATAAATTTATATATATATACACACACATACATATTTCTTTCAAGACAGTTGTTTTTAAAGAGTAAAACTGAATTAAATCAGTTATTTTTCGTTTCAAGGTTCTTTACCTAATCAGCCTTTGGTTGAGCAAAATAACTAGTAGGCATACATTTTTAATATTTCCACCCTGATTATGGGAAATTCTTTCTATCAATTCTGAAATGTGGGTTTCAATTGATAAAAAAGTTGGATGTAGTGTTTTTAAAGAACTATTGTAGGTTAGATACCGCTAGCCCAATTGCTGAGAAATAGAAATAAAATATGAAACTATTATTTTAAAGTGTGTCTAAGTATACTAGCCAATGGAGCTATGAAATATCTGTATAATTAGTATGGAAAACTGTACTACTCACACATACCTGACTTAAAAGTTATTATTTCATATGTGCTTTGTTTAAGAGTTTAGCTTAACAGTGACTTTTCTAGTGGTCTTTTCTTTATATATTTTATATATTTATGTATATATACATATATATATACACATGCATACATATATACATATGTATATATACACACACACACATATATATATACCAGATGTAGGTTAGTCTGTAATTTGATGTTTTTAAGCAAAATAATTTCTGAAATTCTGTATCGACAAACTTAAGTAAAATACCAGGAAACAGAGAAGAGGTGAGTAAAGAAGCAACATTTTGGTTACTGTTTAGCTTTGCTCTCTGTTTTGGAGATTTTCTTGATTTTCAAAGCTACAGAATGCTTTTTATTTTAAAGAGGAGAACAAATCATGACAGAGGAAGTAGACCAAGGTTACTTATTTTTTCCTCTTTCTGTCCCCACTGATTTGTTCCTTTCTTTTAGTGGTTTAATCTTCAGCAAAGACACAAAGATCTCTAGTTTTAGTCTTAGCCTACAAGTCTACACAGATAGAGCTTCAAAGTATCTCAGCTGAGCAGGGCTCTCAGGTCATTCTTAAGAAGTTAAGTCTGAAATGCCACACCAAGGAGAGGAGGGATGTTAATCTGCAACTAATTTTATTGCTCTGGCCCCATTACTGAACCAGACTAGGTTCTCATTTTCCTAATCACTTCACCTCTCATTTTAAGAGCTTCAGCCACTGGTGCAGGAAAGGACAGCTACTATTTCCAAAGGCAGAGAACATATTTCCAATTCAAAATACCTTTAAAATATAACATAAATTGTTATGCTTGTTCCTATTTTCATTAGAATGTACTCTTTGTTTGTTTGTTTTCTTTTTAGATTGGTATCTGCTATTTCAGTAGACAAGGAAAACAGTCATCATATGTGGAGGTGAGGATTCCTTTAGAGCAATTAAAAAGAATGAAGAGCCCCTGTTATAAGGGGTCTGACCTAGAGCATCTGCAACACTCCTTCATAGAGCAGCAGTCATTAAAGGTAGTGAAAAGGGTTCAAATTCCTGCCTATTTTCCAGCTTCTATCAATTCATTAGGAGAATCAGTTCTCTTTTACATATCCTTATTTTACCCAAGAAAACAGGACATGAAGTCAAGTTACTACCTAAATCACATAGTCGTTATAAGACTTTCTCCGGAATTGATCCAGAACGTGGTAATGCTGGAATGTTTGCTACCTTTCTAATCCAGTTTCAGGATGCTCTCAAGAGGCACATGATGAATACTGTGTCCTGGCATGATTCTTTGATGAATGCATTTAATATGTGATATAGAACCACTGAAACTGTATCTTATTATGATCATGAATCCTGATCTAAAGCCTACGGAAGTCAGTAACAGCTATTTTTATGGATTTTGTATTAGACTCAGTTAGCTTTTAATCCACATTTTATGAGTGAGCAGTCGGTTGCATTGGATTAAAGGACCATTTTTCTTATATAATTTATATTTCTAATTTCTGAAGTGTGGTAATCATTCTTCAGTCTCAGTGCTAAAGTCATCCTCTTGATTTCTCTACTTTGCTCTAGCAAAACTGTACCACTCTAAATGTAAAATATTTCTAATAAGGAGTAACTTGGCTTAAAAGGAAGAATGAATTGACTTAACCCAATTAACAGGGTTGAAGATTCTCTCACTCCATTACTTTTCATGAAACTGAATTTGAGTTCATCTCCTTATTAAAAATGGACCTTTTTTGACTCATTCTTAATGGCTCCAAAATGAAATGATTTATGTAGAAGTGAAGCAGCGCGGAAAAAGTGAAGTTTGTCAGACTATATAAAGTCTGTAAAACCAGAACATGACAATGCAGCTGAAAATGAGAGGACATTTGTTGCATTAGTTATGAGCACCTCAGATCCAAGAAAGTGACATGGCTAATGCCAAAGAGGAGAGAACCAGGGATGATGGGAAATTGTTTTACTCTATGCTGGAAATGTTTTAAATTTTAATGTATTTTCATTTATTGTTAATTTTATACCATCTTCCTATCTCTCTTTCTGGGATGAGAATAGGAGAACTAAGAAGTATTTCAGAAAGATTCCAGCCTCAGGCAATATGATAGGAATTTCTGAAAGTTTAATTTACAGCCAGATGCACCAGGTACAAAGAGTCATTGTCAAAGTGAAAAGCAACCACAAAGACTATTAGAAAGGAAGGAGTAGAAAGCCAGAACTTTCTTTTATTAGGAGTTATAGTTTCTACATGGAAAGCATTTTGTATGAATATTTGGTCTCATTTTTTTTTTCTGATGCCTGAAAGGTGTATATGAGTAAGAAGGAAAAACGATCATTCCATGTTTAGTGTTTTGTAAGATATCCGGAAGTCTTTATAACCAGGAGTGTGGAAGAACAAGTGCATTTTTTGGTTTTAGTTTAGTTTAGTACTTATTAAATGCTATGGTAAAAAGCCAGCCAATTAAAAACTATATTTGAAATAAGTGCTATCCAAACATTAAATACACATTGAAACATCATTTCATCTTTAGCGGCACTGGATATCTTGTAGGACTGTTTTTTAATGACTGCCTTACCAAAATTTTTGTGTTTTTTTTCATGTTTTCCTTAGTAGCTTCTATCGTTTCTTGGCCTCCTTTTTGGAGAGGCTTCATTGTAGCATGCAATTTCCTTCTGCAGCTTTCTTCATACATACTGTTCACTCTTTTCTGTCTTATCCTGGTTATTTTGCCTTTCAAGGATGCTGAATCTTCTT
>JAUBOD010000613.1:1220642-1254249 GCA_032353885.1 Nothura maculosa | reverse complement strand
AGGAAGGAAGGAAGGGAGGAAGGAAGGAAGGGAGGGAGGGAGGGAGGGAGGGAGGAAGGGAGGAAGGGAGGGAGGAAGGGAGGGAGGGAGGGAGGGAGGAAGCCTGTGATGGGAAGGTCCTTGGACATGGAAAAGGGAAAAAAACATCCATCACAAATAAATTTCCCAAGTGTTCCAGTCAACAGTAGACAGATGGTCACTCGCTTATCAGTTTCCAAATTCTGTGTGCAGCCTTCCTGGCAAGGAGGACAAGGGAACAGTTCATTCAGGCCTTCTCCCAAATCTCTATGAATAGCCAACCCCTCGTATGTTTGCTTTTTACAGCTAAAATGTAGGGAGATATTTATTTCAGTAATGTGATTACCAATATTTTTCTAGTATTTTCAAGCATCATAATAGCCAGATCATGCCAACCTACTTGCAGGAGCTTCCGGGAGCACTTCTGAAGGTCACTTTTCAGAAGATCACACTTCAGAAGTGCTCCTAGAAAGCTGATCTTTCACTTCCCTTCCACACCAGTTACCTATTCACGGCATAAGGGCTGATACTTTGCACTTGTGTCACATAGTCTTCTATTTGTACATGCATTAATCCATTTCTTAGGATATCCTGACCTTTCAGCTAATGACATTAGAGAGGTACTTTGTGTTGGAATAGTAATGACTAGCTAGTATCTAGTGCTTAGTTGTTCACGGCACTATACCTGCATTTTAGAAGATAAATAAAACTTGTGGCATCTTGTGAATTACATCTTGAAGTTTACACTCTATTTGAGCTATCCTTATCATTAGAATAGGAAACATTGTACATTTTGACTAGAGGTAGCCTGGCAGAGCATTTTTAAGAAGGGAGATAATACTGCAGTGTGCCTTTTCCTCAGATGTTCCCATACTGTGCCAGAAAAAAATTGATCCAGAACATTCTCTCATTCCCAGAGGGAATGGTGGCATTTTACAGACAGAGTCAGCCTCAACAGTCTCTTTTCTCATTTTTCCACACATCACAACTCCCTCTGCAAGTTTCCCCCTTTTTGGCTTTGTATTTACTGATCCATCTTGTTGAGCTGATTCGATGTGTTCAGAAAATACAATCCCTCTTTTACATGTAGGTTTGCCTATTTGGTAAGGAAGAGGGAAGAACAAAGAAAGGCTGCTTCAATGGATCACAGATGGCTAAAAACCACAATCTTCTTCTATATAAGAACTTTAAATGGAGGAAAGAAGTAGGTCTGAGATGTCTTTAATTAATAAAACCTTTGACAAATTCCAGTATCTTTATACAGAGAAAGAAAATAAGATTTAGATGAAAATGTGCAATTGATTAAAAATCTAATCATGGATAATTTTCAGAAGTTGAGTGGGAAACCACAAGGACATTTCTGTAGGACCCCAGCGGGATTGGTTTTCACTCCAGAAGTGTGAGATCAGCACTGAAACAATCCTTTAAAACAAATGCAAACTACATCACAGTAAAGAAATGAAATTCACAAATCAAAATGCAGAAAAGCTGGTTAGCAAAGGTACTAGTAGCGTATTTCAAAAGCCAAGAGTTAGAGCAAATCACTGACTGAATGCAGTCATGTGGTGGTGGTGCAGAATAAGGAAGTTTCATTCTAATGTATCGTAGGAGGTGATTATTTACCTATGCAGGTTGACAGGGCTGGAGTCAGAGTACTGGATCTGGACACCATCTTTTAGAGGCACTGGAGAAAGTCCAAAGGAAAAGGACATGAATAATAAGTTTATAAAATCAACTGTGAGGAGGAAAAGGACATGAATAATAAGAAGTTTATAAAATAAACTATGAAATAACTCAAGTGATCTTTTCTTCAGAAAAAAAGAAAAGGTGTAAGCCTGTCAGATCCTCAATACAGAAGATATCTGCTGTGTAGAAGGTTGTTAAGAAAGAATTTTTACATAATTAGCAGGCTTTGTATTATTTTTAACTGTTCATTTTTACTTCAGACTCCTCAAAAGTGGACTATATGTATTTTTCCTGGAATTATGCAAACAGCTATAATGGATATTACTTTGACGGAATACTTCCATGTTAACAATATACAAAAAAAAGTTCCTTAAAGAGGAAAAGCCCAACTAATGAGACATACAGAATACAAACAGGATGTACATTAAAGTGCATTGAAATAATAAGGAAGCAAGCTGTAAGAAACACAGATGGTATGACTTGTTCAGATCACCTTGTTTACTGTGCAGGCCATAATTCACTTAATAGAACAGATGTGCCAAGTGTACAGAGCATAAACCCCCTTTTCCCTCTTCCCATTAATGTTGTCAAGTGGCTAGATGAATAACAGATACCTGATTTGCTCTCTAGTATTGACAGAAAGTAGTAGACTATAGTTTACTGTAGCTATAATGGAGACCACTTACTCAAGTATGGAAGTGCTCAGAATAGTTTGACTGAGTTCTACTGAATGTTTCACTCTTCAGATTTGTTAGCTGGGTTGTGCCAGCTGGTAGAGGCAATGCCAGTACACTGCAGAAAGCCACCTCCAAATTCTGCTCACTGTGATGATGTAAAGCAGATGGCTCCAAGTTTTCAGTTAAAATCGTTTTGACAGAAAACTGCTTTTCAGCAGAGTAATTCTTGTTTGTGTGAAAAATGTCTGCTTCCTGTGGAAAAACCTCATAATTCTGCCTATAAAGAACAGCTCTCTAAACATGAGGATACAGAACATTTTTCATCAGAAATCCACCAGCCTGAATCATGGGATTTATAGTTCAAATGTTTTGTGTTCTCAACCTTCTCTTCAGGCCAGATTTCCCAGATGGATTATATCTTCCATGATGCAATAAAATTTCATCAAGTCCTCAGTGATACACAAGAGAGAAATTTATAGTATGTAATGAAACAAAACAATTTGGTCAGGGACCTCAGCCCATAGAAAATTATGTGTACAAGAGATAATTCAACTACAGCTTCCAGAGATTGATTCAGCATATTCAAATCAGTGATTTTATTTTTTCTTTCCATTTTCACTATTTGTTTTTCTCCAGTAGTCTCTTTGTGCAAACAATCCTTTCCTCCATAAACATCATATGACATAATATTGCCAATAGAACAGAAATTTTGGTCCCTTCAATCAAAAAAGCCATCTGTCATATCTCCCATGCACATTTCCATTCACTTTGATTTCAAGATAATATTACTCCTGAGTAGTTACATATAATTGTGCAATTTCTGGATGAAAATTAGCATCTATTAAAATTATATATATTATCCTCCAGGCTTAGTTTGGTAATTTCAGCTTTTCCTCCAGTGATTTTTTTTACCTGTTTTTTTTCCCTCTTTTGCCTTCCTTTTTCAACACCGCTATCTCATTGCAATGATAGATTTTATATTTGAAACAGAGACTACTGTTTGAAATATATAAGTAAAGTATAAGTAAATATAAGTAAATAATGCTTATTTAATAATGACTTTTAATTTTAAAAGCCAAATTGGAAATTTATTCCCAGTTAACCATACTTTTAAGTAAATTATTTAAGAGATTTTGCTAAAAAAATATGATAGAAGGGAGCAACCGGTAGCTAATAAATATAGAGTCAAAGATTCTGCCTTTCTTTTCAGATTTATGTAACCTGTTTCTTCTTTTTGGAAAGCACCCATAAGACTTTGAACAGCAACATTTCACCTGGCAGCATTTTAGTGGACATCCTACCATACATGAGAAGCAAGTCAGGCAATTTAATTTTATACCTATAAACAAACTTTTTTTTTAAAAAAAAAAAAATCCTGTAGAACTGTGCTTGCTAAAGCAAGAGAGCATTTAAAGTCAATGATCTTCCCAATAAGGGTTTCCTGTGTGAGCTTCTTGTAACCCGCAGAGGTGTGGACACAACGTGTTGCAGGAAGTTAGATTAGCATTACAATCAAGGTTGAGAAAAAAATAATAATGAAAAAGTAGCATATTTAGAATGTTTTCATTTGAGAACATATCAGCTGTGTGAGAACTGCGAATTTTCAGGTCCTTGTAATTGGTTTACATGATTTAGTTCAATGCATATATTCAGTGTCAAATATTTGTATTCAGCTGAAAATAGATGTATGCAACACTGAATGCTAAGTAGTAACTGAAAGAAAAAAAAAGAAAAATATTAATTTGAATACTCTTAGGAAAAATTTTGAAGTTCAAGTATTACCATTAGAGATTTTGAGACAAACTTACAAACTGGCATTTATTTATTTATTTTAATTTAATAAACAAATAAACATGCATAAAATTAGTCTAAATGTTAAGTATTTCACAAGTACAGAAAACAAAGAAATGTTACAAATTAAATATTTGTTGAACATGATTTAAATAGTTGTAATTAGGACATCAGTTATATTGGTACAAAACATCATAAAACATTGTTGTCTGCTTCCTCTTTGCTTTCATCAGGTTCATTTCATCCTCCATTTTGCAAAACTTCTCATTTACCCCATGTTACCTCCTTGAAAAGGAAAGTCTAAGCTAACTACATTGCAACTGTATTTCTCATCAAGACAAAAGACAGTCTACTAGTGGTTCATAGTTTCCTTCAGGAAGATTGTGAGTCAGGCCAAATCCACTGTTGGGTGACAGGACAAGGAAGATGAACACAGCAATTAATTGTTCTTAATTCACTATGACTAAATTATCACGTTTTGAGCTCTATGTAGTCAAGATTTAAGAGTTTCATTTTGAAGGCATCATAGTTGTAATTTATGTGAGCACTTAATACGCAGTCTGTGCAGTCTTTTTGATCATTACATTTTCACAAGAAATTCTGAAGGTTCACAGGTGCTATACGAGTAAAAGTAAGGTCATGTATTTCCTATATTAATTATTGTAATTTACCTAATTATACTACTATCCCAGTCTTTTATTTTATTGTTTCTATCTATGTGTAAAATGCAGAAAAGCAAGGGAACACACTGAACTCTGTGCACAGGATAATTTAAATAGTTTAGGTTTTCTCTACTACTTTTCAAAGCGAAACTTAATTTGAGATTATGCGCTATATTTCTACACAGAGAGGTTTACAAAGGGTCAGCTTCAATCTTCCTTAAAAATGAAGGTAGGATAAGCTGTATAAATGAAAATATTAGCACAATTACTTTTTCAACCTAACATGCCTTTAGAGATTATTTTACAGATATGTTTGTAAACTGGATTCACCACAATCTATTCTTCTGTTTAAATAACATTGATCATTCAGAAAAGAAAACAGAACAGAAAGAGTCTAAGTGATTGACCCAGCAACATGAACGAGGTCCTGAGTGGCAAGCATCTTGACATAATTCCCAGTGCCTATGGGTCTTGGAAACTTGCCCGAAGACTCTTATTTGAGGAGAAAAAGTAATTAAAATACATTGTTAGTCTACCCACAGAGACACAGGTCGATACACTCTCCCATTCCTGTGTCTGTTTTCCTTTTTCCAGCTCCAGTTTACATACCTAATCAATCACTTTGCTTGTATGATTGATCAAAGAAGAGTACGATGTGAAAGGAGATGCCAGAGAGATATGTAAACTCATGTGTCATTAGAAGTGGAAGCTAATGGCATGCCATGCAGTACTTTTCCTGTAATTTTTTTATTGCTTGGCTGCATTACACAAAAACACGTCATTCAAATCTATTCCAGTTCTGCCGTCTGTTGATTGTAGCATGTCTCTATTTTTAGTTTGTCTTTCTCAGAAGAGCTGTCTCCTTTGTTTCATGGACAATAATACTGGTTGTCTACCATCCCTTCATCCAGGAATAATAAAAAGATGCACTAAACTGCCATCAGCCCTCCTCCCACCCCACAGACTCCCACAGACTCCTCTTGAGAGGTGGACCTGAAAGCAGAAAGAAAGATGAAGTTGAATTTACCAAGCTGCAGCAGTAGTTCCATTTGATCTCATGCATTGTGTCTTTTAGCCGGAGCTAAATGCTGCCAGAGGAAGAAAGGCTCCTTTATGGCCTGAGATCACACCAGAAATTTGAATCAGTTGTTTCAAAGAAGTGAATATAAGAGAAAATGTGAAATAAAAAAACAGTAAACATACCTAAAATGCTCTGAAGCCCATTTGGGTCAAGGAGAAAACTTGCCTGGACTAGAAGTAAATATCCACATTTTTTTTTTTTTTAATCAAATAAGTCTCTTTAGATCTACATTATAAAACTCTGCATCAAAGTACAGATGTAACTAATATAGATAGGAGAATCTAATTATTACTAATTTAAGAAAATCATTAGATTATGTTTCTAACTATCTCTGTTTTCCCTACCAGTACATCTGTGATGGTCTCACTATAAATCATCTCTTCACAGTCTGAGACAAGACAGAACCAAAATATCTATTTCTGCTTTGCACCATCTCCCTGATTGTGGGTGGTCTCTGTCTTGCTGTGGAGCAGCCAAAATTGTACGTCTTATCTTTTCATCTATTCTTTTCTTAAAAGGTACAGGAAAACAGATCTGAGAAAATATTCCTTCTGCAAGGGGTATTGCATTTTCTGGAAAGCAAATCTGATTTTAAGTTCTTATCCATTTAACAATAGATAATATTTGAATTTTTGAAGAAGTTATGGCTTTGTTAATTATATATCAATACCTTTGATGTTTAGATAATGTCTTCTCTTACAGGCATTTCCAACCATGAAAGATTAGCATTGGAACTCTTTTTGCATAATGCATACACCAAACAAATCTGACACTTAATGACAGCAAATTTTTATCATAATTCAATTGAATATTTTAACAATAAGGTCCTTTTGGCCTGATTATTGTAATAGTACAAATCAGTTTCTGTATTTATTTCATGCTTCAGACATTCACTCTACCCATAAAGCTGACAGGGCTTTTTACTTACCTGTCCTTTTACAGACTATCATAAATGTTAATATTTGTCAACCAAAGTGAGCATGTATTTGACACTTAAACTGCCTTGGAACCCATTTTGTTGTGCTTTCTTTGTATTAGTTTTTTAATTACTTTTCACTCTTCTTTTTCTTCTACTTTTCAAATTATTAGCTTTTGTAGCCTTGTAGTTACTTCATAGGTGAAAAGGACTTGGAGAAAGTTTGCATGAATTAACACTGAATGCAAAAATTATATTAGAGAACTGATAGAAACATATACTATCATTGAAATATATATATATGAGCACTAGCATTGTTTTTAAAACAAATATAATAACCTCTAAATCACAAAATTTAGATTCACAGTATGATTCTTTGCATAGTCAAGGACAGAATGTAAAATATTTCCTACTTTGTCTTATGTCTCACTACAGAGTATTCCTTCAATGCAAATACATACACTCTAAGCAAACAGAACAAATAAATAAATAACTAAATCCACCATTGCTTTGCTCATGACTACTGAAATAATGAACTAAGGATAAAGAAGTTTAGAGTTTGAAAGAATGAAATCAAAAATAGATTAATAAACTAAGGGTATGACATAAGTAATTAATGATGTGACTGGTCAATAGATGAATAGAAGTGGAGGAATCAAAATACACTTCCCTTCCTTGACTGTCTAAGAATTTCCAGTATAATTTGAAGCTCATTGTGCTCAATCCAATCATTAAAAAAAAAGATTGTTCAAATGTAGTTTTATATGCCATATTTTAAAAATTAAATATAATCATTTTAAATAACATTTTTATCAGAGTCAATTTAATTTTTCAGGTGTTCATCACCCTTAGCACAAGTCAAAAATTGAAAAAAGAATGACCACAAACAGGTTGGTGGCATCTGCTTAAATCTTTATTTCTGCTCCTCTAGAGAGTAAAATAATACAGAATATAGTCAGGTGATGATTCAAATTATGGCTTACTAGGAGTTGACGAAAATCCTCTGAAATGGTAAGTATAAAATAACAAATTAAACGTTCTCCTGTGTATAGATGGGTTATTGGCATGACATCACCACACGAGTCAGAGCTGGCTGGAACCAGCAGGAACAAGCCCAGGGCAGTTCCTGGAGGTAGTTTGCACCACCCTGGCTACCACACTGTGCCAGATGCATCCAGTGATGGCACAAATAATGTCAAAAGTGCTTTTCTTTCTAGAATTTTGATATATTCTGTGGGGCAGATAACTGCATTTCAAAACTGTACTTTAATTCTTCTCTCATTCTCTATGAGAGAAACTATGCCTGGGACTTATTTCATTTTCAGGCACTGACGTATTTTACAAAAACTAGCTCAAATGGTGTTCCTAAGATTACATGCTAAACTCATGGCAGAAAAGACCATGTGATTTTACTGGCTTCCAGTCTATCCTCATTTATAACTTACGCACTAGAGTCGACCTTCCTGCAAGGTGAGCACCAAGTCCCAGTTGTTGAGCTCTTGCAGTAATTTACTGATTTATCATCACAAGCCATAATTTGATGTCTGTCTAAATCACCTTCTTAATCCTTTAGAGACTAGGGCCTAACAGTAGATATTCTTGCATATCCAGAATTCTAACAGACTGTATATTTGCTCTATAAGGAGAATAAAAAAAAAGAAAAAAAAAAAGTAAAATAAAGCTTGCAGGTAAACATTACTCAAAGAATACAAGGAAAAATAAATAATCTGTGATAAGCTTTGTGAGATGTAGAAAACCAGTAGGAATGGTATTAGAAAAATGATTTTAAAAAAGTAAATAAGATTTGAGCTAGTGTTTTGAATAAGCAAATCTCTAAAACGCTGAGAAATTGTGAAGGGGGCCTTACTGTGGTTTTTTTGGTCTAGCTTCACCTTAAACTTTGCATAGTGTAATATTTACAAAGAACTTTTGTAATGAAGTCAGAGCTTACATTATAGTGTTTGGCTATGTAGAATGAGCTCAATATGTGAAGATTACACAAGGATTGACCATGGATTTACCAGAGACACCTAAAGGGTTACAGTCTCCGAAGAAGCCTTAACTGGGTAATGTCAAGCTGCTCTCATTTCTCCTAATGATGTTTTAGTCTCACAGTTACAGACTGCATCCATTTTCCTCAGCACTACAGCTCAGGCCAGAACTGCATCTCATATTGTAAAGCAAAACCATTGCTACAGGTGGTCTTAAAGCTGTGCTTTCAAAATATCATTGTGTAGCTTGGGAAGGGTAAAAGGTGGCTGTCAGAATCCATTAAGGATTCTGTTCCACTGAGTAAGATTCCTTTGTTTCACTGCACATGTTTTTGTCTGCATGTGGTGTTGCCTCTTCCAGCATTCTAGTGGTTGTCATCTCTGCCTGCCCTGTTCATCAAAAGCAACCTCTGCCTCTGCTGCACAATAAAATGTATGCTTTGTTTGTTTGTTTGTTTTTGTTTTTAGAATAGTGATGTTTCCCAGAGGTTATAGGCGTCAGACAGGACCTACAAAGCAGATTTCCTTCCGTTTTGAAGATTACATATATACACTGTAGGAGAGAAGGGGAGGAGAGACAAAGGAAGAGAGAAAAAGATATAACTATTATTTTCCATTTTCAAGCTCACAGCAAAGAAAGGATCAGACTTTCTCTTGGTTAGAGAGATTTTGCAAAGCACAGCAATATACATGTGTTTTCTTCCATGGCTTTAGTCTATGTCTAACACAGAATGAAACGTGCAGGCAGCATCTGACCTGTGATGTTTTACAAAAAAACAATGAGGAACTAAGATTGATAGTTAAAAATCTTCCTAAAAATAATTTAGTATAAACATACATATACATGGCATATATACATACAAAGAGGATGTTTAACTCCCATAGCAAGTTTTAGTAAAATGTTGGTCTCTGAAAGACTCCCCGTGGTTGCCAGGAATGTATTAAACACAGATCAGCAATATGAGAAGCTTCTCTCTTCTTTTCCTTGATACCTCAGTGACATAACTTAAGTGACATTACTGACTGTCTAGAAAAAGCTTTCTTTCTCCAACCCTTATGTCTGTCTAAGAGGCTATATAAATGTTAAACAGAGTGGAAATGAAGGTTGGAAAAGAGAGTGAAAAATAAACATTGGCAAAGTCTTATGGAAAGGGATTAGTGGGAAAGTAATAAAAACCCACTCTTAATGTGCATCTGTGATTGTTCAACTTAGAATCACTCTTTAGACTTTACTTTTCCCCTTAGAAAATGTTGAAAGCAAAAATCATTAACTGAGACAAGCACTGGGAAAGAAAAATATATCTTTTTTAATATTCTTGCTTTAATATCCTGGTAGAAAGCTAGTTTTAAGGAACAATTCTGAAAGGAAAAGGTGTAGTATATTTTGTTCAATGTTTTACAACTAGCTTCAGTAGAAAGATACCTTTTGAAGAGAAAGGATGTACATTTCCAATCCAAATTACTTAAGAAAAAAAAAAGTGCAGTTATGAAACAAGCTGTTCAGTACCATGATGATATTGTAACATTTACCAGAATTTGGAATAAAACTTTTTTCTTTTTTTAATGTATTGTCTCACAGAGCAACAAATGCGAGTATTGTGACATTTCTGAGTAAGGATCTTCTATACAGTTGTGAGATCTTGCTGGTCTTCCCAACTAAAAGGTTTCTAGTAGCATCTCAGAAAAAGCATTAAGAAATTATCTGGGATGCCTTCTCGGATAGTAAAACTAACTGCAGCCCACACTCAGCACTTTTTTCCTCAGCATTTTATACCTTAATCATTATAATATGATTTTCACAGTTGAATAATAGTGCTCCTATGATAACAATCTTCTCTTTGACTCAAGATGGGCTACTTCTTGCTTTACTTGCATTTTATCTGTTTTGTCTCTTAAAATTACTCTTTCTTTAGAGCAGAGATATTCATTGTTTTTTGGAATATTTCAAGACAAACTGTTTTGAGGCAAATAAATTCTTTTGACTAACAAATCATAGATTTATAAGATGGTTGAGATTGGAAGGGACCTGCAGAGATCATCTATTCCAACCTCTTGCACATGCAGGATCACCTAGAGCACGTAGCACAGGATTGCATCCAAGTCGATTTTGAAGATCTCCAGAGTCAAAACCAGTTAGGCATATCCTGTCACTTATGTCTTTGAAAACCTTTCTGTACGTGTCTATCATAAAGCTCTATGTGTTTATTAATATTATGTATTATTACACACTGAAAAAAAATATGATTGGAAAGTAATTGTTTTAACTGGTACCAGAATGCACCTTTTTGTAGGAACTGGGTGTTGCGGTTGTTACTTAAGACAGTTTGAGCAGTAGTGTTGTCAACAAGAATAGGCTCTTAGGATGAGCTTATGATAAACCAGCTTTACCATAGGTGCCTGTATTTCTGTATATTAGTGATTTTAATGATCGTATTTTGGAGTTGAAACTCTGAAATGCCAAGCATTGTGTCTTAGTTGTTGAGTGCAGAATATCTGAAATGTATAGCTTCCTGTAAATGCTCAGAAGTGTCTACTCTGGGAAGCAGGCATGATTAGCAGTGTATATCTCAGAAAGCAGCCAGTTCAGAGAGTCAGTTTTGTGGAACTGAAAGGAAGACACACAATTGATCATTCTCATTAAAAAAAAAAAAAAAAAAAAAAAACAAAAAAAAACAGATGCTTCATAAAAAGAAGAGAGATTTCTTAGTTTAGTGTTCTTTATGTATTCCATCCCCTATTTTAATAACAAACACAGAAGCATTCTTTGTGTTTACATAAAGGAGAATACCAAGAGCCACCAGCAGGGAAGCAAAATGGCCAGTGCTAGCCTATGTCTGTATGAAAGATGCATGTGTGAGCACTTCATAGTCATAGCTTAGTGGTCAATATTTTATTTTTATATTTATTTTCTTTTATTATATTATTTTATTTTATTATATTTTAGTTTTAGCTTTAGTTTGAAAAACAATCTTCGTTATCTGAACTCTGAATGCTTAAACCTCAGCAAACAAGCATAACTCCCATTGTCAAAATCTAGAATGTTCCCCAGACGTGTGATCCATTGGTTGCCCCTACTGTCCCTGAAAAAAGAAAGTTCTCACATATAAGCGAATCCAGACTTTGCCAGGTTTCCAGCTAAAGCTCTCCCCAAAAGAAGTCTGCATTAGTGACTCTCAAATCATCCAGAGCAGCAGGGAGTGTATTTCTGCTGTACTTAAGTTATCCTGAGACAACATTTTGGAGCTCTAAGTTGTCTCAGTGAACTTCTCTACTCTGGCTTTCATTTGCAGCACATCCAAAGGGCCACAGTGTTTTAATGTTAACCAGTTGCTTTATAAATGCCTGTAAAACCAGATTAAGGAAAAAAAAAAAGAAAATTATTTGCCATATCTCATTGCCAGGATTTTAAAATATTCAGATGACACAAAAAAACTATTATCAAAGTGAAAAAGACGCTCTGTTCCCCCGTTTATCCGGATGAGAAGAAGTTGTAGATATTTACCTAAAGAAGTACCCTTGTATCCCTTCAATGCCAAGACCTCTATCACTAAAGAAGATAGCCACTTCCAGGCTGGGGAAGAATGTCATTCTTTGTACTTCAATCTTGTTTGGGATTTATTCTGGTTTTCATTTAGATTCTCATCACCCCTGCCTCATTTTCTCCTGCAAGATTATTGATTCTTGGTTTATTTCAAGGGGCAGACTCTGCCTTGTGTACTTGGATAATATACAGGCAGCTTATCTGTGCTTATCTGACATCTTAACAAATCTTGAGCTCTAGAAGGGGTAAAACACTTCTTCTCCTGTTATTGCCATGGCAGTCCAGAGTGAAACTTTTCTCTGAGCCAATTTATATAAATGTACAAATCAAGAACAATACTTTAGAAGATAAATATGTTTCATTACCGTTCCTGGATCATTACTAATTAAGATCAGAGTGAAGAGCAATAAACTACTCTGGAACAATAACCTTCTTAGGATAATTAATCCATATTGTCTTTAAAGACCAACAAAATACAGAAAATTAAACTTGCCAAATTAAAATTGCCCACTGAAATGATGTCTCAGTTGGCTGAGTCTAGAGAATGAAGAAGCAGCAATCTCCAAGCCTACTTAAGATTTTTTTTGTGTGTGAGAGAGTTTTCTTTTTGTGGGTATGTATACCTTTATACTGACTCTAAGATCAAATGAGGCCTATAAATCTTATGCAGATTCCACATGAATGAAAAAAAAAAAAAGCTACCATCTAATATAGGGACAATAATGCACATCACTAAAACTTTCCATCCTATGTAACCCTCCATCATATTAGGGAAACAGAAGTAGGCCAGGCAGTTTTAGCAAGGAGAGGGATCTTGGTCTCCTACTTTCACTCTTCCTCTTGAACAAGAAACTCCAGTACAAGAACTCAAGGCACCCAATGCTGTATCCCAGTGATGACTGAGATACATTCTGTGAGATGCAAAAATCTATAGTTTGTTACTGATTTCTGGAACTATTATTCACTCTTCTCCCAGTTCTATAAAAGTGAGATCATATTCTGCTCTTTGATGCTTGGCTAAGAAGTGTCTAAAGGCAGCGTGTGCCCTAGGAATTCAGTTTGCTCTGTCTAACCAGATGTTATGGCATAAGGCATAAGGAGATGTTACTGTTTGCCGAAAACATCCTTGTTCAGTGTTAAACCTAATATTGAACCTCTGAACGTGTGCACCAACTTCTAGTTCATGCTGGTAGCAACAAAAAATATTCTATACTAACAATCAAATGACATTTTACTAAGAGGATTTCTGAAAAAAAAATATAACTGGTGAAACTTGAGCTTAGAAAAGTATTAACGCTTGATTCAAATTTTAACTTTATTGCCCAAATTTTAACCAAGTTTATAATTGCTTAGTACATATGTAATGCATGATTAATTGTACTCTTCTCATCTAAAATACATTACAATATACAGTAAAACTAAGCAAATTGACAGGTGCAAGATTATGCTTATTTTAAAGCACCTTTCATTGTATATTTTAAATGAAGTAGTAATAGAACCCATAAGTTCTGTCTATGCTTACTTTTTTAATATGACATAGATTTAAATGAGCAACATTTCCTAAAAAGAAATGTGGTCATATGTAGACTAAAGTACAAGCCCGGACTGCAAGAAAAATCACACAAGCTCCAACTGGCAGTGCACTTCTAATAATATAATTTATCTAAGCATCAGTTTAAGCAACACATACATACTATAGCCAGGTCAGGCATTGCTTTCAATTGAAGGTCAGGATAAATTCATCTAGTGCAAGCACCAGAGGCTATGGCATGTGGTTGCCCCTCCAAATGAGCTTGAGTTCACTGGTTTGTTTTACAACAAAGCAGCAGGATTCTTTTAGCTTGGCTCATTTCCCATAGAAAGGACATTTGGTCCAAGTAACAATAGAATTTTTCTACCTCTGCTTAGTTAAAGAAGCTCAGGAATTCCAAGTCAGTTCAACAAAAGCTGCTTTGAATGTCTTACATTGAAAAAAAAAATAATAACCCACACCTAGAGGTAATCAACGCTTAGAAAAAAAATGCTGCTCGGTAGGATTGGGTTGCTCTTTGTGCTCTCACTGATTCATTTTTTGAGCCACCTGATGGAGAGTGGAAATTCAGTGACACTACAACAAGAGGTCATTTTCTGCCTCGAGAAGCTCCTCATTAAGTTTCAATTATTTTGCCAGTTTGTACAACAGTCTTTCAGTCTTCCTTGCATTCCTAGCACATGTAGGTGGCTAATGTCTCTTCACATATGTTTCACAGCAGGTTTTGAACTATTAGAGCACTTACAACTAAAAGTTCTTTTCCAGTAGAGCATGTAAATGTGACCCCTGTTGGTTGATGTGCCTATAGTACATGATAAGAATCACTGAATGAAACACTGCATTGAAAGAAGTGAACAGCAGAGGAAACTTCTTGTTAAATCACGTTACAATCCATAATAACAAAGGAAAACTGCAGCATACTGTAGGTGTATTGCAATGAAACTGCTTATTAGGACTGGCCAGAAATTCTGTTCTTCATTTTGTCACAAGTACAGAAGTTTTCCACTCTATTTATGTATTTATTTATTTTGAGCAGGTTAGAAGAACAAAAACCACCCTCCTGCTTCAATATATGAGGTGCTGATGATACAAGGACAGTGTGGTACAGAGACAGCAGGTCTGATGTGCCTTGGCTGCAGCCCAATTGAGTCAATCATAGTAGCTCCTGTTTTTCCTATATCTCAGAGAACTAGGGCAGCCATCAGGAACTAGGGAATGAAAGATCAGTCTGCTCTTTGTCTGGTATCAGCATGGCTGTTACTTTTCACAAATGTTCAGGTGAAAAGTTCATGACTAATTCAATTACTTATTTTAATCATGTTCCTGGTTCCTTCTATAGCACTGATTTGCCTGTGCACATGCCCATCTGTTCTTTCATTAATTTACATATTTTTCCACATAAAAAAAACATTTTAATATTCCACATTTTTTCATTTTTCAGGAATGCACTTATGAAAGACCACATCACTCAAGTGATATTATCATGGATATGTAGGTGAAGATGGTAAAAGGACAGAGAACACAGTATAATATAATGAAGTCAAGAAAGTTATACAGAGAAGGCAACACATACACACAAACAAAAGCAAGCCCTATCCCCCCCACCCCCAATTTTTTTTTCCCTCTAGAATTCAGGGATGTACTCTTCAAATGCATATAAGAATTCTTAGTATCCAGAGACTAATACACTCTATGAGACTACTGTATTCTTTTCTGGCTATTCTGTGTCACATAATGATGGAGAGATCATTTAGTTACTATCATTTACTTAACATTAATCATTTACTTAAGAGCTTTGCTTCTCTTAATTTCCCTGAAATGCTATATCACATTGATCAAGTTTGAATTGTTGCTAGAAAATCGTGCTATGTAAGTTCTGGAAAGTAGGGGAAATAAACACTGTGTTTCTTCTCTTTGTTATGTTTGCAAGCTGAGCAACACAGTTAACTCCATGTATTTCATTAAGACTTCCTTCTACTCATCTGTGTGCAAAGTGGTATATTCATGCAAAAGTGCCAATTGATGCCCTTTCTTTTTATTAATGTTCAATTAAAATCTAGTATTGGACATAAAATTGTGACTGAAGCTTGACCTTAACCCGAAAAAAAACTGCATTTTTTTTCTGCGTAAACATCTTTTAATTATCTCATATAAATGCAAAATGTATTTCCATAGATGCACTAATAGTAGAATAACATTTGAAATTATTAGCATATTTTAACCTGAATGTAGAAGAATGAGAATCTCATGCTGTGCTAGCATTTCTCAACCTCATAACACTATGCTAAACACGATGTGCCTTTCAGAGAGATGCTAGTCTCTGAACATAATATCTACTAAAAAAAAATGGAGAGGGCATTTGTTGATATAGGCACATTGCTGTAATTCAATCAGACAAAAAAAAATCAAGAAAACCTATGATACCTTTTTACACATAATTTCTCTAAAAAGACACAACCAGTCTAATAACTTCCACATATGGTATCACGCAAACCTAATTCACTGAAAGGCAACTACTTCGACTAAAGATCTTCACTTCAAGGAATTTATAAAAACTATAGTTCATATAGTAGTTTACTGCCTGTTTATATATTAAAGTAAACTTTTAGTCAGTACCAATTTGGGGAATGGCATTTGTTAAGTAATGGTTAGCCCATTGTTGCTTACCAGTTGTCACTGAAACCTAAAACATTTTCGGTCTTTGCTTGGCTTCCCAAAGATAGACAATGTGACTTTAAGGCTTAGGAACACCTTAAAGCCCAGGATCTTCTTGTTATGAAGAAAACTTGCTTATCTTCCTGAATAGCCTGGAATACAATCCCTCTTTATTTTTCTTTTTTGCCCCAAGTGAACCTCAGATGGAAAATATCTCTTTAAAAGCCAAAGTAGATGTAAATGCTGTATTATGGTCATCACTTTCCTACCCATTATGTTCAGAAGATAATAAATCCAAATTTAGGACTAGAGTAGGGTAATGCAGATAATGATTTGTAACACAAGTCGGGGCCCCTGCCTAGAAATATAAACTATAACCAATGTCTTAGCCCATCAAAAGTGAAACTTACCAAGTTTGGTTGTAGCTAATAATGTCAGTAAGAGTAACAGCAAGTAATGGGCCTAAGAAAGAGGAAGACAGTTTTGTGCTCTGCTATTCACTTGTTTGCTTTTTTGCTCTATAGAAAGTTTGATGAATAAGGGAATTCTCTAATTTTCCCATAATTATGGGAAGGTAAAGTAAATTAAGAGAAAAAATATTAAAGCTTTACTTCTAACCTACAAACTTCAAAAAATTTTAACTATGTTTCTTCTTCTTTTTGCCCCTAGAAACATTTTAATATCGTTTGTAGTTGTTGTTACTACCATGTAACCACATTCTCTGAAATCTGAACTCTTCTGTAAGTATGCAAATTTGCAAATCTGAAGTATTTTAATAACACTCAGCCCCGTGTTGGCCACTTATACCTTTAGTTCATGTCATTCACATTATAGGTGATGCAAAGCAACCTATGAATTTATTTAGCTTAGAAATGATGATTTGGATGGGATTCAGGCCTACTCCACCTCTGTAGTAGCCATGACATATAGCTGATGTAGGTCCTTTTGAAGTAGGAGCTGAAGCCCCTGAATCATTCCTCACATCACCAGACTTTTATTAAATATCCAAATTTATAGGCCAATATTGCAGTGATTCAACGGAGCATTAGTGTAGAGGAAAATCAAACTGTTAGAGCTTAATCCTTCTCTTATTCTCAGAAAATCTAACCGGGCAGCTGAGCATTACAGCACAGTATAATACAATAGAGTATTGACAAATTTTCCTTTGTACTGCTTCTGATATATTATCTATAGAGAGGATGCATGTCTGGATCTATTGCTTGTTTCTACTCATGTTTCTCACAAAAATCTTAAAAAAAAACACAGGTTTTATCTAAGTTAGTGAAATATTTATTAAAGTACACAGAAGTCATGAAAAGGCCGGAAAACAAAATGCAGAAGATCACAAAACAAGAATAAAAGACATAAGGTGAGCTTTGAAGCTGAAGCTCTTGCATACTCACTAAGAGCATAATTTCTAGCAGTCCACTTTAGGAGATATGACAGGGAAACTACTGCTTTTCTGAGGATGTCACCTCTCATATTTCATCCCAAATGTGCTATACAGTAAAAGACAAACTTGTGAAACAAGTTGATGATTATTAATTTTGCATTCTAGAATCCATTCCTTTGGCTCAGAATGTTCCAAAATGGTGGAAATTTTGACATTTTGTTGGAAATTTTTCTTCTTCCATTAATTTATATCTGAAAAAAAAAAGTTGAAAGGGAATGAAAAAGCAAAGCATGAAAGCAGAGAGGAGCCAAATGAATGAGGCTGCATTGTCAAAAAAAGATAATGACAAAATCAACATTCATTAGCCGTGTGCTAACTAAAAAAAGAAATTGGAAACCCAACATTTATGTGTTGTGAAAAAGAAAAAAAAAAGGAGGAGTTTGAATTAGAAATTGTCCCAAAGGGAAAAACAAAGAAATCAAGACCATGTTTTGGAAAATAACAAGAAAGTGACATTTATGGTCTGTTCTTTTTTAGAGATTTATTTTCTGAAATATGATGATTTCTGAGCTTTGCATACAACCTAATTTTTATGAAAATCAAAAGAGATTATGGAGAAGATTGCAGAAACTAATGCAGGAATTATAATTTCCCTTGTGGAATGGTGGAAAGGAAATATTTTTTTTTCCCTCAGATCATCAGTCTTCCTTGCTTTTCTGCCCAATATATTCTTTACCTTGTGTGCCGATATTAAGGTATTATTGCACCTTTGAAAAATGTAAATACTTGTGTAAGTGTGCCACATTAAAACTGCAACTATTACAGGAATTTTGTGCTTCTGTAATATAAATCTGAACACCACACTGAATTTCAGATTTTCTGAAAAATGCTAAAGTTGATGATTGGGATAGTGAATACTAGCATTAAGCTGTCTGAGAAGTAAAATTTCTATTGGACTATCAATTTTTAATATTAAAGAAAGTGCCCATCTCAAAAGCCACAAGGCAGAGAGTTTCACATAACTGAAATCTCATAATACTGTTTTCCTTATTCTGAAAATAATGTGCCCTTTCAACCCTGAGAAACGGAAGATTTTTATATTGTTATGCTTCCTCTTAGCTTTATTCCAGTTCACCCTGCAAATATCCTCATAAGAAATAATTCTGTTCTTCAAATTTCATATAATTAGCTCTTTCCTTCTGCCCTTTAGGGCATAACACTAAAACTGAACAAAAATAGAGCTTTGGTGTTACTCCCCTTAGGCAAATAGCCTCATCTACAAGTCTGTCTTTCCCCATTCCCTGAAATATTTGGTAACCTTTGTGTCCCTTATTCCAACTCTGCGACATTCAGAATCAAATTAAAAAATAATTATTTTTCTGATATTGAGCAGAATGTTGTTACAATTCTGTTTCTTCCTAGACTTTGTGATTTTGATTTAGAGAGGCAGAAGACAAAGGCTTAATAATCAAATCAGATCTAGATCCAAGAATTATCTTTTCCATTGATCCCTAATTTCTTCCTTATTTTTTACTTTTGAATAAATTTATCTACATATGATTTTAAAATTATTGAAGGAAAGATTAGGAATAGCCCAAAGAAATCATTTGCTAAACCTTCTAGCTGCAGGATGTCTATTGTTGCTACTAGGTCTTATGAGTGACTTTGGAATAGCTTGAGATTTTGTCTATTAATGTCTAATAGACATGTGTAATGTATATTATTGTTTTTATCCATTAATCCTTGAAAGGCTATTGGGTGCAACTTTAATTCTCCGATTTTTTTTTTCTCATTTTTCTCATTTTTTTTTAATGACCTCTCAGTAATTTCAATTGTAAATAAAGAAATATCTCAGCTTTTCACATTTGCATAATCTTTAAACAGAGGACTAAAATATATTTTTGTTCTACTGGTATTATTCTAATCTACATAAAATTTAACACAATAATACTGAGGTTTTTTTTTTCACGGACTATAACAGATATCATGCAAGGTTGAAGCAACACAGGTATGGAGTCCTGTTTATCCAACATTCTTTTTTGGCAGACAAGCTTAGAAGAGGCTTCTTTTCCTTTTTTTCTGCTTATGTACAGGTGCAAGTAAGAATGTCAGATGATCTCAGAAACCCCTTGTGAGCAAAACAGAATGGGACATGTGCTGGCTGGAAGGAAAATACTAAGCAACAGTACAGTGCTGACAGCAAAGTGGCTATTTTTTCATAACTTATGACCCAACTTCAAACAAAGGAACTTAGGCATTGATTTGCACAGCCACATAATTGCATTATACTGAAAGCCTTGCATATATCCTTGAAAAAGACAGCATTATGAAAAGAAAAAAAAAAGATAATACATCATACATATGAAACATAAGAGTTGTTCAAAAGTTTAGTGATCATAAAAATTCAAATACACACTGCAATAAAGTAAATTTATTGTTTTTTCACTTTACCGATTGGTGCATATTTTATCTAAAATACTGCTAATTTGTGTTATCACTTTGAAGTTATTGTTTTAGAGCTGATATCTTTGCTGGAAAAGGAAAGCATTAGATTTTTGAATATGCTTCAACTTAAAGCTTCCCCAAAAATCCTATGTTGATCTTAAGTACTATTTTTTTGAAAATAAAGTAAAATGTCAAGTAAAATTGATACAAGAATAAAATTGGAATTAATATCCATCCTATCCAAAGTATTTTCACCTGTTTTCAGCCTAAGTTGAGGAAAACAATTTGAAATGGTAACAGAACTGCTATGAATAATCATTAAAACTAATGCTTAGAAGACTTAGAGTCTTTCCTACTTTTTATTTTCTACTATCATCAACCCCATCATATAACATGTTTTTATCCTGTTTAGGAGATGGCAATGGATTATGCTATCATCTTTTGTTTGCGGTGTAAATTACACTTATGACCAAGCTTATCAACAAACCTTAAATCTAGAGTATTTTCATCTATTATGCAAGAAAGGCCACACAGAAATGGCTGAGGGACCTGAGATCAAATATAACATTAACAATCATTAAATCTATTAAATTCTGTAATTTTAATCTGTTAAGCAAGTTAGTATTTGTCCCTTTTATTTTATTGTAAAGCCAAACTTCTCTTTGATGCTGTTCTGCACTGCTGTTTGTTTTCTGAATGCAGTTCGTAGTTGTTTGCTTGCTTACAGAGATGAACAGGATGTTTTGCAATAAGTGCTGTCAAACTTAGGAATGAAAATGTCATATTGTTAGTTTGTTCCGTACAGAGGAGTTTTATACTTTCTTTATGTTTTCCATTCTTAAGGGAAGGCTTAGCTGAATTTGAAAAGTACAGAACACTTGGTATCATATTTTCACTACTTCATCACCTAGATGAGCTGTTCTTGGTAGTATCTGAGCTCATGAATGTACAATTTCTTAATACATATGCAGGGCACATGCCAGAGAGAAGTGATTTTTGTTTTCATTTTAATAATTGAACAGACTGTATTCTTAGCTCAGTTTTCTAAACATTTAGAAGTTCATATGCTAATTCTAATTCCTTACTATTTGGAGACTATTTTCTGAACTATCTTTTGAATTCTATCAGAGTTCAACAGGTGTAAAAATTGTGTTTCTGATTTGTGATCAGAATTTTGGTCTGACTGATTTGCAATATTTCAATGTTTTTTCTTCAAAACAGAGCAGACTCTTGCTTAGTCCTTTTTTGATATTGTTTTATTGTTCAAAATGAACATTCCTTTTATGGTAATATTTTTTTGTATTACACTTTGTAGCTTTCCTAGAGTTCTTATAGGCACTGCAGTCCTTTGTTCTGCAGGTTTTCTAACTTCATTAATAATGTTAATTTCCGGTGTCAAACTTATTATAAAAAAAAAAGTACTTGACTCTATAAACAAACCAAAAAGATCAAATTTATTTTGTCTATGAAGTCTTCGAGAAATGGTTCACAATGTTTCTAGGTCTGATTTCTCTTTGTGTAAAGGGATGATGAGGCTGCTCGTGCTATATTACTTTTCTTTATTTTGTTCTATTCATGACACAAGTTATGACTAAACATACTTGTCCTAGATTATCATTGTACATGACATTGGAATAATGTTTATTCATTATTGCCTGTAGGATTATGTGTTTATAATAAGACTAGTGACCTTGTTTGTTTGGACTTCAAATGCTGCAACTGAGACTAAGTAAATATACATTAAAACTGCAATATATGTTCTGTACAGAGAAGGTTTTGCAGCTGTTTTATGAAGTGGCTAGTATTTTAAGAAGTTTATCATTTGAGCTTTTATATGTGTAAGGCAACTACACAAGTGTTCTGTGATCACGTTGAATGTATCATATGCCATGCTCTGTACTGACCTTCAGCAAAATTAGTAACTCAGAATCATTGCTGTCACCTAGCAGGTGCTTATTTCCCTCTCCAGTTCACAAATGCATCCAGCATAAGGCTTAGATGGCAATTCTACTGCTCAGGCATAAAGGAAAACTCACAACCTAAGGGTTAAGTTCATCTTTCCAATAGAAGGAATTTCTTTGAAAGCCAATTTGGAGATGAGAACAGGGAACTCCATCCATCCATCCATCCATCCATCCATCCATCCATCCATCCATCCATCCATCCATCCATCCATCCATCTTTCTTTCCAATAAAATTTATTTGTGTTTTGCCCTTTCTCAGCTTAGCCTCACAATCAGCCAGCTGTTTTCTGCAGACTCCCAAGATGTCTAGCCTTCCCCAGGGTGTATATGCACATGACAACATACTCTGGATGTCAAAATGTAATCAATGATCTGTTAAAATGGTTTAATTGATAATATTTAAATAAATACCTTACCAAATATGGGAAAAAAATATTCTCCTAAAATCTGCTAGGAAAGAGACCAATAATGTTGTCCATAAATATGCAATTCTGCAAACTCTACTCAAGCAATAATTACATTTTAAAGGATTATTTTAAGTCTGAAAGACAACTTTATAGAAAATGAAATATTTTTATTAAGGCTATTTGAAAATAACTTGAGTGAAAATTTTCACTTTTATTTTCCAGAGAGACTTTAGAGTACTTTCCATAGGGAAACAAACAAACAAACAATCAAACAAACAAACAAACAGTACTACTGGAATATTTCTATTTTTGGTCATCAAATCACTCCATAAACAAATTTCCCAACATCTCTATTAATTTTGAGACCAATCGAAAGTAGAATTACTGGCAAGGAGATCATATAGGAAAATATTTAAGTCAATTTAACAGCTATAGTCGACATACTCTGACATATCAGAGAAACAGTTCTCTAGTTCCATTGCAAATATCCAAAGCACCGTGAAGATATAGAATAAATTTAGAAACATCTTAGTTTGTAGAAGCAAGGATGATGGATGAACAAGCTAATAGTACTGTTATTATAAGGAAACTCTTCTCAATTGGTAAGTAGTTCCAAAAGAACAAGATCTCCAATTTCCTAGATCTATATTTTAATCAAATATACAATATTAAATAATAAACTAGAGGACAATTTGACAGAGAAAAGAAGAAATTTGAGAATCTGAAAATCATATAGATCTGAGCATTAACCAAATGCTGAAATCAAAGGTTAATTAAACTCAAAGTATGAAAGAATAGAGATTAAGCAATATGCTTTTCAATAAAGTAAATCTTATTTTCTTTCTTTTACATTTAAACACTCATTGTAATTCCTAATCATTCTTGTTTTAAACACTGGTGAAGCTCTAATAGTGCCGAAACCAGCCCATGTTTATCAGTTACCAACACTTTGCGTGGAATGGGAACAATGGAGAATATTGGAATTGGTGACATTCTTTTCAGTGACATAATATTAATTCTGTAGTGTCGTGACAAGGGCATTCTGAAACCTCATAGCATAACAGTTCATCATGAAGACTTAATTTTTTTTTTGGCATGTGCTTATCAAAGAGCAAATGGTGAAAGCTAATCAGAGTGAGAAGAGTGAGACAAATGTTCCATAGAGTGGAAAACAATGCCAAAAACAGCCAGATAGTGACTCCAGGCAGCTTCAAATATTCTAAGGTATTTTAAAATTATAGTTAATGAAACAGATTTGGGACAAATAAGATGATTATCTATGGTGTTTACACTACGATTCAGGTCTGCTCGGGAATGCTGGAGGATGTCTACAGAGAAATAAGTAAACCAGATATATAATATATACTAGAAAAAAAATCATCAAAAAGTCTTGTGGGAAGATAACGTATTATTTTCTGAATTAATTTTCTACTATTATGGCCATTTTCTCTTACAGAGCTAAAAGAGTAATATTGTAATAATTCCAACTTAGTGGAATTATTTTCCTTTCTTTCCTGTAATCCTTTATATAATATTAATTCCACATAAACCCTTTTTGGCTTCAGCCACTGTGACTAAATTTCATTTTTTTTTTTCTTACTCAAGTTGATGCTTTTCCATTGGTAAATTTTCTTTAGTCTGGAAGTACTGTTTTCTGACATTTTAAGTAGAGTTTCTTCAGCAGTTGTGATACTTGCTTAAATATCGTTAAAATAATTAGGATGGAAAGGCATCACTTGTATCATCTCATTCCGTGCTTCAAAACAAACAAAAAAGAGGTGAGCTGCATAAATAGTTTACTCTCATTTCAATATTTTTACTATTTATGTATTTTATATATATTTACTATATCTCTTCTTCAGAGCTTATCTGTGTACTGCAAATTAGGCATCTAAGGTTTTATTAGCTTCAGTTCGTTTCCTGAAATTCTGATGGTAAATCAGCAGCTGTTAAAAATTTTGGTTGCATTGCTCTGACATACAGATTAAATATTCTGTCTGGTCTTTGGCACAACAGATACCTCTGATACCTTTGCTCATTATCTGTTGAGAATGTTTCTTAATCAGCATTCTTATTTCAAATGGAAACACATTTTCTGTGGCTACAGTAACCTAGCAACTGAGTTTATTCTCACTGACTTTTGTCATTTCGAGAGATCTGTGTTCAGAATGCTTCTCACAGCTGCCAATTCTCGGTACAGCTTCATGGAATTAATGCTTTCATCCCTTATCAGAGCTGCTTTAGCCTACTGTAGACACCAAAGTATCAAGTGCCATAATTAGTTAAAATGATGATGATTTAAACTTAATTGCAAGCTGAATTCTAAGAAGAAAAAAAATCTTTAAGAAATGCCAAAGTATGGTGTTTGGACACTGATACAATTGTTTGCTGAAACTCATCCTGTTGGGAGCAAAGAAAATCCTCAGAAATGGCAAGTATTGACAGAAATGTGAGCTCTGCTCTACTTTCAGAAGTACGCTTATCCCAAAATATCTCAAGATACATTTCTGGATTTTTTCTTGCATGCAAGGGGAGAAAAGGAAAAAAAGCTTATAAGGTTCTTTTTTTCCTCCCTGCCTTTTTTCACTCTACAATTGAAATTACTGTTTTATATAATTGCCATATTCACCAAACAGGGGTTCACAAATGTGGAGAATCTTAGTCAAATCTAGACCTTGATCTGTAGTACATATATTTCTTAACTTCTTTTTTTCAAAGACTGTTTAGTAGGAAAGCATACTTTATTATTTTTAGTTTTTTACAGAATTAGAATCGTATCCTTTCTTGTTGTCCCATCATGTCTCTTATTTGAACAGAGGCAATATATGTTATAGAGCTTTTCAGCACTCCATCAGCAGGAGTTATATGAGCTAAAGACTAATTCAAATGAAGAATTTATATGAGAATCAAAGGGGGAAAATAGTACTGATGAAGTGAATAAGAAAGTGAATTAATCTTTCAGGCTTCTTTATTGCAGTTGGTATTTGCAAAGCTCTCCATTCAAATCAGTACGGTACAATGGGATGTGTAAACATCAAGGACAGCTACATGAAGATTGTTCTAAATAACTCTGTCCACAGTCAAGCCATTAAATGGAGGTAAAGGATAATGGTAAATTACACATCTGCACTTACAAAGCATGATAGCTGTGCTACAAGGCAAAAAAAGTATAGACACACACACGTAAGTATTTCTATTGAAATGTTGCCAGTCACCTACACAAAATAAAAACAAAATCAGAAAAAAAAGAAAAGAAGGGAAATCTATGGAAATCAAATTTCATGGAAAATTTTGAATGTAAATGAAATTTTAATAAAATTTAAAATATTTTATGTACCTTATTTGTTGTGGCAAAACCTATTTTAACCAAACATTACATTTTGTTTCTTAGAAAGCAAAGAAGCTTATCTAGTCTGGAATATGGATTCACTAGTCTGTTTCTTCAGGTTTTAAGTGATCTGGAAGTAAAGCAAGAGGACCAGATACCTGAAATGTGACTTTCCCTATCCTGAGTGAAAACACATCCCCTTTCTCAACTTGAATTAGACATTTGGAGCAATTCTGTCTTTTCAAAATACGTTGGAAAGGGTGTTTTTTTTTTTCCCACTCCCCACACGGCAGGGATTTTATTTCAAAATCTTAAATACTTTTGTGATTCAGAATTGATGACTGTACGGAGCTCAAGAAAACTTTGAACGCTTTCATGTTAACTCTGAATTTATGCAAATGTTGGCATAGTATCAACAATTAGGAACAATAAATTGCAACTTACATAACAAGAAGTAACACTGTATAGTTATATTAGATAAAGGAATGTAACTTTAGCAAGTCTTGATTTGCTGTCCGTTTTATGAGAGCTATAAACCATGTATTAATGAACCCCACTGCTCCTTACCCTATTTAGGCTGGTAAGAAGCAGTGAGGATCACTAATACATGGTTCCACTCACCCTTTAATTGGATCATTTTTATTTTCTTTAAGTTTATTGATCTCCACTGATTTCTCTGTGGTCCTGAATGAAGAGGCAGGCAATATCAGAGGCAGGAAATTCTGAGTCTCCTGAAATCACAAAAAGAGTTTTGGCAGTGTTTTGGAGGGGGAGCTGAACTAATAGCCTGTCCTTATTTTTTCCTTCTAATGACTCTGACAAAAATATCAAGAAAGCTCTCAAGGGTATCCTCAAAGGTTCATTTCCCTTGCAGAGCATCCTTTTTTTAATCAAACTTAACCAAGATTAGTAATGTTGACAGCAAACCATAAAATATAACTTTCCTGTTGAGGAAATGAATGACACATAGATCAGCTCAGGGAAAGAGGGCTATTTATTTCTGAAATATTTATTACAATTTATATCTCAGATGACATGCAAGTGGAGTTCTCTTATATCTCCCCTGGCTTTAAATGCAACACTGTACTGTGATAATTCATGACAATATTAGAAGTATCATATGTAATTGAATATTGTATAATAAAGCTTCATAATCAATAAAATATTTACCATGCATACAGTACGTATTTTTAAATCATTATTCTCTGAAATAATTTGATTCAATTGAAAGCAAAAAAAAAAAAACCTCAAAAGGAAAAAAAATCAGACAGAATTTGACATGCTAAAGTATTACTGAAAGCTTGAAATACCTTCTGTCTTTTTTATGACCAAGTTTCTCTCAGAAGCTAAATATAAATGTTTTGTATTTTTCAACTGTGGCTAATTTTCTAAGCCATGTAGCACTGTGCATTTTTTACCCAAAAGAGTTTGTGTGTGCTTCACAAGTTTCCTATAAATCAGTTACCCTTAGCAAAACACTGAAGTATGATCATTTGGATAATCATGTAAGGAACTCTGCTAAAAACAGTGAGACTACTCAAGCACTAGAAGTTAAGCATATACTTTAGTTCTTTCCTGAATTAGAAACCTAGTATTCAAAAGGCTGATGAAATGTATGAGGGTTAATAGTTCATATTATTTAAATATATGTAAGACATTCATTGTGATGTGTGTGGTTACAAGGGTTGCGTTCTATTTAAAGCACATTGTGATAAAACACAATCAGTTTTCCTACAAAATGTTTTCTGTCTCTTCCCTTGCTTTTCTTCACTAGCTATTATAGCAAATGAATCTCACCCATCATGCAGTTATTATGTACTAATTGCAATCAAGTTTTCTGGAGCTGTGTGAAGAAGACAGTGTATTTGAATTACAAGAAGATGCTGTGATAAATTGCTTTTACATACTCTGCATTCCCATATGATGCAGGACCCTCATTAAAAATGCAATGTGAACAATCTAGCTACATCGCAGAAAAAAGTTAGACAACAATATAACAATGTAATACTTAGAGATTTAGAGAGCCTTTTTATAAACTGGATCACTAAGATACATATGCAGGTGAACAAGAAGTAAAATTAACATAACATGCAACATGCTTTTCTTTTAAATCAGTACAGTTAGCATTTTCTGCTCCATGACCCTTAGATGGAGTGATGCATCAATGTGAAATGCATTTGCGTGTTACACATTGCAGTCTGTCACCTAGAAAAACCTGTTATAGACAAATGAAAGTTTGGCAACAAATCATTAAAAAAGAAACTGAAGAAAAAACAGCTTTCATAAGATGCCTCTAAATAAGAGGGACTAGTCAGAGTCAGTGTTGTGAGGCAATTTCCAGTCTAACAGAGAAAGGAAAACACATTTATCTTAAAAAGGTAGTTGTCAGCCATCAAATTCTTTTTCTTCAAAATTTATTTTAAATACTAGGCATTTTAAAATGTCATTTTCTTTAGTACATCAGAAGCTTTAAGAAACAATAATATTAGCTTTTACAGTCATAGATGGCATTAAATCCAACTAATTTTTATGCTATCGAAAGGTACATGTAAATAAAAATTCACTGTAACTTTTTAAAGAAGGACTTTATTTTCAGCACTAGCAATCACAGTCAGAACAGTGGAGGATACTGAGGGTAGTACAAATATGCAAATATAGTCTGTTTTTGACCCAACAGAATTATCACAAATCTTTTTCTTCTCCTTTTTACTCTTTTTGTTTCCTATAATTTCTACCTGGTTACAGTGGGAATATGTTTGCTTTTTAATAAGGTAGGAGGAGAAAATATAGCTATTTCTGGCAAATTCTGTTGATGCTATCTACATTATTCAAATGATATAATGACTACAAAAAGAGATTCATTTGGCTTGGCTAGCTGGACAAGCAAATAAACCCATTTTTCCCTTAAGGCAAGAACATAAGTGAAATCTCCAATAAACAATATGTAACAATATGGAAATCATGAACCCTAGCATAAGGTTGTTGCAACTGGATCTGAGCATGGGGCCACCACAAACCAGGTGTGATGATGGCAGTTTCTGCTCTGGCACATTTGGCCATTATAGCAAATATTCATATTTTTTCTTAGAAGTCTCTTCATGATTCCATTGTTACCATTATAGCTGGCTGAGCCGACTGTTGGTCATTTTCTTCACTAACACAATGAATTTTGTACAAATCTTCTCTGAGATAGTTTTAGGAACCGGACACATGCTTACTTTATACACTCATATTCCTATAAAAGCAGTTCTTGTCATGCCTTTTTGCCAGTGATGGACCATGGGAGCACTCTGACAATAAGGATTAACCCTGACAAAATTTTAAAGCATGAAAGTAAAAATGGAATGAAAAAAAAAAGATGCTGTAGAATTTATTTCTGATTTCAAAAGGACATTTTTAATCTTTTATGTAGTTATGAAGTAACTTAGCGTTAACTGTTTTCCTTCATTTTCACATTACCTTTACTATTGGAAACTAAATTTGCTTTTAGACATAGCTTTACAGGAAAATGTGTGAAGTTCAAACTATTCTACTTGATTGCTAGAAAATAATCTTTTTAAAAGAATACGAGATTTATCTTAATATAAAATGCCCTTTTGTGATCCTAATGTGGATCAGCAGTATAGTGATAAGATAGTGAAATGCATCTTTCCAAGAACTATCAGACACTAATATATTTTGATGACCATGATATGGATGCCAAGATAGAATTTTTAGTAGTGAGATATGCTGTAGAGATCATCTGATCTGTAGAGATCTTCTGAAATGGTAATATATGCTGATTACCTAACCGTCACTTGCAGCCTAGTTCCCCTAATCTGAGAAAAGTTTGCATTTCATATAGTTACATTTTAGAAAAATTAATCTGAGAATATGCCAAATAAAATGTAAAAGACTACTTTGTAGGAAAGTTGTCCTAACAATTTGCAGTACCTTGATCTTATAATAGAATTCCTCTGTATTCTGTGTATTGGGCAGAAAAATGCATCTCTCTCCAACAAAATGCATTCTTCTCTTTCTATCTACATTTCATTCCAAGGAGACTGTTCCACCCAAATTTCAAAGGATGACTGTGAAAATTTTGTGTTATCCCTTGTAAATTGATAATGAACTTGAGCACTTGACCATAATGACTTCTTCTTATGGTCCATTTTAACAGAATAATTTTATAGAATGATCTGGGAGATGAAATCGCATAACCACTATTATAGCAATAATAGTTATATTCACTAAATAAGATTGACATTTTCATTATAAATTACAGACAAAATTCTGCTGTCATTTATACTCTGCAAATCTTTTGAACAAAAAAGGCAGAACTTAAAAAGCCTGCATCGTGCCTTTAAAAGTTTATGTGACCTGAAAACTGACATTTTAATCAATAAAAGACACAGAAAACATTAATTGGAAGAATAAATTGCTACTTGGTAAAGACACAGTTTTAAAATATGCACTGATTCTTTATAAAATTTTCAAACTATTTGTTCAAAAATAAAGACAGTTCTATATATGAAAATGGGAATATTGGACTAACTTTATATATTTATATAAATACATTTGTATTAATGTATGTGTATATGTGTATGTGTATATGTAAGTAATAAGAGATTATTCTGATATAAGAGTATATCTTCCACATCTCCTAACCAGTTGTATTCTCCTCTTTGCGTCTTGTTCTGTACTGTGTATAATTCAATAAGATCTGACAGGTTTAAAATGGATAGAGGAGGCAAAGGGAAGTATTTTCAGGTTCTTTTGCTGAGGGACTTAGAAACTAGCATTTCTTTATTTTCATGTAGAAACAAAGTAATTATTTTAAAAATTAATCTTTTCAGCCATATTCATGTTTTTTAGTAAAAAAGTGTTTGTAGAAAATAAAGAACAAATTATAAGCAGCTCCTGTTAATCATGTGTCATGTAGTGCAACGAGGATACCATGTAATGCTCGTAAATAAAACACTTGCTATTTTTATTAAAATGGAGATGATTGTGGGAGATACCGGTAAATAAAAGCTGCAGTTTACATTGGAAAAGACAATATTATTTGGTTAGGCCGTAACTACTTCTTTCTGAATTACTTTTAAACTCAATTAATATTTTCTTAATTGTTTACAAAGTTATTGTATCAATATTATAAGTATTTATGAAGATTAACGAATATATTTCTCAAATATAGAAAAATATTTCACACAGACACAAATTTTCAAGCTCATTAAAGCAGAACCTAAAACCAGAGAAAAATCTTGTAATTTTTATTTGTTAGCACACTACTGAATATCTATCACATCACACAGAAATACACCTTAAAAATAAACACAGTGCTTTAGAGTCCATACCTCTTTCCTGCCAAGAGCCCAGAAGAACTATGAGGTTTCATTTTCCACGTACTTTGTGTAAACATTTTCCTTGGGTCCAGTCCCTGTGGGTTTGCAATCACTGAAATTGGGTTTGAAACATATATTTGAATGGGCCTAAAAATGAAATGCAAGTTAACCTCAGATGCCAATTTTAACTTTGCTTTTATCCTTCCTCTCCCCCACTGCTCAAACCAAATATGAAACTCCTCCAACTTTTTTTCACCTACTTCCTTTCTCTCAGGCAACCTACACCGAAGAACAATATTTTTCTTTTTTTTCTCACTTCAAAATGTCCTTTCTTCCTTTCCATGTCAAGAACTTGAGCCAATTCCAGTTTTTGGGTTTTTTTATAGCTATCTAGGTTAAACCTATAGGAGATATTACTTTATTCAGATGCATATGTGTAGGACTCTCCTTGTTTAGGTACACTTTTATTTATTTTATTATCCCAAGCATGTACTAAGAAAACCAAGGTGCAAAGAATTAAACTGCAATTTCATTGATTTAAATTATTTAGTAAATGGCTGCTAGATTCCTTACAGTGAGCTAGTTTTCCTTATTCATTTATTTTCTCTACTTTCTAAAGGGTGCTACAAGCCCCTTCAGTCTTTCTAATTTGTTGGTGGCAAAAACTGCTTGGATGATGCCGTCCTTCAGTAAGAATTACACAGTGGGAGAAGGACACAGTATCTTGATAAAGATTTATTATTAATATATTTATTAGTAGTAAATATTAAAAATGAGAAGGTTATTAGAAGATGTGATTCCATATTAGGTGAAACTATGTGAGATATTGTGACATACTAGATACCAACTCCTTTGATTTTGTTTTTACTAGAGAACATATTATCTATCCAAATAATCCAGATTCTGTTTAGAAAACTGAATTTCTCCCTACAAACTTACAGTCATTGCAAATACAATTGTTACCTCTGAAGGTGATGGGAGCAATATTCACAGCATGCATTACAATGCTGCTTTTGCTTCATCACTTGCATAATCCAGGGAAGGAGTTTATTCTGTCAGATGGGGAAGCTCAGGTGTTAGATTTTCTTTGACAGTATCTCTGCCCAAATCTAAGCGCTTTTCCTTCCATAACACTTTAAAGGTAGCAGAGTCTGTACTGTTGAACCAGAAGGAAAGATAGGAAGAGTTATCTCTAATTTGAATAGAATCTGCACACATTTCCTGGGCTCATCTTCAAAACAGACGGCTGTAACTGATTTTCAGTCCTTTCCAGACATAGACACATCAGCCATCTTACTGCCATTATTTCAGTTTTTGACTCTTTCCCTACGATTTTGTGAGTATTGACTTGTTTTGGACACCCCACCTCCCCCCAGCACAAACATGTTCACAGGATACCAATGTATCTGCTGACTGTCTGGATCATCTCATCCACACACATATATAGTACTTCCAGACAAAGGTGAAAATGTCTTGTTGATCTCTTCTTGATCTTATTACTAAAAAGCCTGATTTAAGATTTTTTTTTTCTTTTAAATGTGTAGTTAGCAACTTGCCAAGCAAGGCAGCTGTGAACCACTGGAAGAGTTGAGCTCAGGCTCCTGCAGTTCTTCATGCATCCATTCATTCATCCTTCATGATGTACCAATCAGGATTTTCCATCAGATAACTGTTATATATTCTACAAGTAATGGAATAAATAAAGGAAAAATTTGGAAAAAAAATATATGGAATTAACTGGGTACATCATCACTTAGTCAATTTTTTAATGTTATCTCTACCTGCTCCTGTCTGTTGACAGTCTCATACTAAAGATAAGGAAATATATCTTTCAGCTTGTGATTAAAACTCTCAGCAGTCTTGGTGGAGTACCAATAAATGAAACTGAAGTTTTACCATGCTTGTAAAACACGAAATAATACATTATAAATTGTCCTTTCTTATTGATGCACAAATTTATATTTAATTAAATAGACTTGGGGTTGTGAGATGTTTTCAGATAAGTATATACATTTTTATTTTTCCTGTTATCTCTGAAGCACTTACTTTATCACAGAATCAGAGAATTTACAAGGTTGGAAGGAACTTCTACAGATCATCTGGTCCAACCTTCCCGCTCCAGCAGGCACACCTAGAGCAGGTGGCACAGGGTGGCATCCAGGTGGGTTTGGAAGACCTCCAGAGAAGGAGACTCCAC
>JAUBOD010000613.1:1170102-1213870 GCA_032353885.1 Nothura maculosa | reverse complement strand
CCTCACCAGAGCTGAGTAGAGGGGCAGAATCACCTCCCTCGACCTGCTGGCAACATCCTCCTGATGCAGCCAGGATCTCATTGGCCTTCTTGGCCATGAGGGCACACTGCTGCCTCATGGTTAACTTGATGTCAACCAGGACTCCAAAGTCGCTCTCTGCAGATACAGGATATTAGAACTACATGGAAAGGTTAGCAATTTTTTTCCTTTTTTTTTTTTCTTTTTTCTTTTTCCTTCTTACTTTTCTCTTTTCTCTTTTCTCTTTTCTCTTTTTTCTTTTCTCTTTTCTCTTTTCTCTCCTCTCCTCTCCTCCGGTCCCCTCCCCTCTCCTCCCCTCTCCTCTCCGCTCCCCTCCGCTCTCCTCTCCTCTCCTCTCCTCCCCTCTCCTCTCCTGTCCTCTCCTCTCCTTTTTTGTTTTTTTTTTATTCTTTGTTTTTTTGTCTTTATTTTTTTATTCTTTCTTATTTTTTTTTCTTTTTTTCTTTTTTTTCTTTTTCTTCCCTCTAAAGGAAACAGGATATTAAGCAAGTCCCTTCATATATGTATAAGACATAATTTCACAGAGAGATGTGTGTCAGTGATTAGAAAACATGAAACGCATCTAGGCTAAGAAGTGACTGAAATATTTAAGTATAATATCAAAGATAATAGGTAAGCAAAAATATTGCACAATGTAATGCACTTACTTAAAGTACCCCTAACACACACACCACACATCACCACCACCACATTTCAAAATTGGTTTTCCAGATCTTAAGATATAGTTTATCCCATAGAAACCTTGAGAAAATTGAGGTGACGTTTTTATAATGTGGTTGGTGATGCTCCAAATTAGAGTTTTTGGTAGCCATATCAGAAATAGAACATTAGTTTTCTAACTTACCAAATGCATTGATACATAGTAAGAGAGGTACAGGAAAGTGTTTCATAAATCATGTTTGGTTTGGTTGAAGGAGTAGAAAGAATGCATTTGGAAAAGAGGGAATATCAAAATATAATGAGTGGGGAAGGAATGAGCATACATAGGCATGATGAAGAAACTTCCAAGCTGAAAGAGGTATACATTTAGAGAACCCCAGCAGTTAAATTATTTCTACTGAAGTCTATTTTATTTGGTATATTAACTTATAACTTTGGTATATTAACTTATAAAAAGTCATGAACATTCTTCTGAAATTTCAGGCCTTTTGAATTGACCACAGTGGATAGTAGATGACATTATAGATTATTTTAGTCTGACTGAAAATTAAATAAAATTAGAGTAGAATATAAAATGCAGAAAAATAAACTGAAAACATCATTTTAATTCATGAATTGAATGAGCAAAAAAATATATTGCTGATTACAATTTATTCTCCTAACAATTAGGCCACAGAAATAGTATACCTCCATTTCTGTCCCCATTGTGTTTCCCTTTTGCTGGCCTGTTGCTGCTGCAAATACTAATCTCACAAGTAAACCAAAATAGAAAGCTTTGAATTTTTAGTTTTGTATTCCCTGGAGCTTTGAAGAATGATAAACATGTAATCAATTTTAATTTAACTCTGAACTCACTGCCGTGTTTACTGTAGCTGGCCTTTAAGGAAGCTAAATATCATTTTTATATTTGTCTAAATTTAATTCTGATAGTATTTTTTACACCTGTTAAAATAATAATTAAATAAAAATTATAATAAGAAAACATGAAAGCTATCTGCTGAAAAATATATAAATATGTACACATATCTATCAGTTTCCATATGTTATTAGGGACAACAAATAATTATATATATATATATATATAAAAGTATATATATATATATATATATATACACTTTAGTGCAAATTGAAGAATTAAGGAAATAATTCTTCTCTTACATACAACCAGGCGACAATTGGAGTTGTGGTCATATGACTAACAGCGAAGTTGGGCATGCATAATTTTCATTTAGTGCTGTACTGTAGGTAGTACAATTCTCACAAACAATTTTTGAAGTAGCAATAATGAACAAGTGTTTCTCAAGGACAGTCTGTTTTTCACTCCATTTTTGTTTGTTGTTATTTTAGTCTGCTGGTGTTACAGTACAGCTGACTAGCTCACACTCTGCTCCTATCAATGGCTTTGCTTTGATCTGCTGAGCAGAAAAGCACTGCTGATGGCATCACTCCTATATCTAATCATAGCCTTCTAGCAGTGAAGTTCTGGGCCTAAGTTTGTACAATATCTTGTTTCATTTGCATTGATTATTTTACAATAGGCAAAAACAGCTTAGCTTAGTAACTCTAGAAAAGCAAAAACTGAGTGGGGATATGATTGATTGCTATAAATAAGCTAGGGGGTAAACACTTGGGAGGAAAAGAGCTAATTAAGCCAAAGGACAATATTGGCATAAGAACACATGAGTATAAAGTTATCATGAATAAATTTAGACTTGAAATTAGAAGATAGATTCTAATCATTAGAAGACTAAGAAACTGACTGTCAGTAAAAAAAAAAAAAGAAAAAGAAAAAAAAGACAGAAAAATCTAGCTATTTTTAAAATGGAAGTAAAGGAAAGAATTACTGTCTCTTTTCTTGCAATAATAGAAGCCTAAATCCAGTTTCCCAATATTTCTAAATTCTCCTGGTTTTCCTGGTTTATACATCAGTTCATCATTTTGTAACAATTTCAAAGGATACATCATATCTCTCTTTAATCAACTAAATATACGCCCCAGAAAAGTAATTTTTCTGTATATTCCATACAATGTGTAGAATTAATTGTATTTCTGAGGCAGTCATAAGTAAAATGACTATCGACTTTAGTATTGTGGGGTTAAGTCCCAAATCCTAATTTTCTTTTTTTTGTATAAACCCAATTTTAAATCAAGCAGAGCTCCCATGTGCTAAGTAAGCTGAATAAAATTTCTACTGATTTCCAGATATCAGCTTCCAGAATTATTCCTGTTATTGCAGTATGAAAAGCACTCATTTAATTTAAAAAGCACCAGAAAGCACTCATTAATTTTCTCTAGAAGTACCATCTTCTTCTATTAGTAGAGTTATCTTTTTAGTCCTAATGAGCATTTGGAATTTTATTTAGAAACTTAAAACTCATATGTTTGAAATGTAGGTGCTAGAAGCTAACATGTCAATGTCAATGAATCGGAGAGTGCAGCCCTAGCAATGAAAGTATCAGCAGCATGACTGTCCGGAGTTACCAGCATGATAAAGATAGATGTAAATTTAAAAATAACTATAAAATTTGGATACTTAATTAATAATAACTATACTTAATTAATAACTAAATTAATAATACTTAATAATACTTAATAATAATTATAACTATAATACTTTGGATACTTAAAGATACTTAAATATACAAGCATCTTTATTACTATTTTTTGTTTTTGAAAAGCTATATTCAGAATCTGTTCATGTTTAATGCAGATCAACAGAGCATACAATTGACACTATTGGTTAAAGTACTGAGCTGAGCACTGCAACATGGGCCAGAGCTAGAGGAATGTAACAAATCAATCACCATAGAGTTCATATTTTTACTTAGCTGGCATCACATTTCTTTCTAACCTTCTTTCTGTAAACATTTTCATTATAAAATTTTGTTAATAAGTATGTTCACTAAAATTGACTTACATGCCTTCTCTAAGTTCAGTGAACTTTCTGGAAAAATTCTCATTGATTTTCAGGACAGACCTGTTGATATCAGAGTTGAGAACACTTATGAAAAGGGAATCATAAGCAAGTTAGTCAGACTTGCCACATCAGAAATCCATTTATACAAGTCAGTTTGTCCAAACAATCAATGGAAGTTATATGAGGGAATCCTACTTAATCAATCATAATTAAGAAGGACTTGAAATGGTGAGATGCAGATGGAAAATTTTTAAGAGTACTGGTCTGCTTGTATTCTTTGAAAAAAAGAACAAGAAGCATATCTGTTCCTTCTTCCGTGAGTTTGTTAAAGTGGTGGTGGTAAGTGTTGTTTGTTTTCTCATGAAGGAGAGTGTAAAGAATCATTCTGCTTGTGTGCTTCATAGTTTCATAGTGTTTCATAGTTATGGAACTGACTAACTGTAGACTACAAGCACATCCATTAAAAAAGCCAATGGAAGATAGCAAATGTATATACACCTACAATATCTAAGTCAGTGAATAGGACATTCATAATTCAATTTAGAATCAATGATTTTGATTTCATTATTTCTTAAATATGTAAGTTCTCAATTAAATCTCACTAAAGAATAATATTTTTATATTGTACGACAAGAAACTGATCACACAGCCTATGTTTGAGTAAGCAGTCGAATGCTGGGACTACCTACTTCAGTCAAAGGGATATATTTTGCCTTTAAAAGGTATGATTCAAACAAAATGCAGAACATAATGAGTCATATAGTGCCTTTGGCCTATATTCCTCACCAATATTAACAATATTTTTTTTCTTTGATGCAAGGACAGCTAGAGAGTAGCTCTGTCTAGATCTCAGATGTTCTGTGAGTTACAGGAATTAAAACTCATCCACAAATCACACTATCAAAACCCTAAACACGGAAAATTCTGTGGAAAATATCCACAGAATGATAACTACTAAGATGGAGAAAGAAATGTAAAGCACAGTGAGAAAACCATTTGTTTTCAAATACATCAGCATATCACAGAGATCTAGGCTTACCGTTGAGAAAAAGCCTAGAAGCTCTATTAGAGTGGTTCTGGAAAAGGGGAAACAGTCCTTCGTACCGTGTAGTGTGAAAAGACTTGTTCTATGAGAACATTCTGGTCATTGCACTGAAAAGAAATGGGATTTCTTTTCTCAGCAAGGTCTCATCAAGGGCCTAAGAAAACTTCTAGGATTAGGGTTGGAGTTGAGAAAACGACAAAGCCAAGAGGTGCTGCTGCAGAGGGTCTGTGGAGTGACTGCTAAAGAAAGATCTGTGCTGCTAAGAAACTCATCTTCTGAACACTCTCTTCTCTATACCATCAATAGGCAGCCATCAATATTTCCACCAATGACAGAAAAAAATTCTAGGATTAGGGTTAGGGCTAGGTTTGGGAAATCCTGAAAGCTGAGAGAGGTCCCATAGCAGTGGAGTGGCAATGGAGCTGACAAAGGAAAGTCCATGTTGCCAAGAGACCCATCCTCTGATCACGTTCTCTTTTGCACCAGTAATGGGGCACTTATTCCTACCAGGATCCCCCCTCCAAAAAAATCCAAGAGTTGGGATTATGGATGGCAACAAAGAAAGCTGACTAGTGGTATAGTAGTGTGTGTAGAAAGACCTACCAAGAGCTCTTCCCTATGATAAGTTTCTGGTTTGGGCCAGGAATGAGATTTTTAGTCTCAGCATTGGCCTTTACAATCTTCTGGGGTTTGGGTTGTGAGAAGGACAATGTCTAAAAAAAATGGTATAATTTCCCCATTGAGAAAACTTGTAATTGCAGCCAGCTGTGGCACTGGAACAGACATAGCAAAACCACTAACAGTGAGAAAAGAAAATTTAATATACAAATAAAAAAGAGTATTACATGTGAGAGTATTACAGAAAAAAATGACTAAAATGTACATTAGTAGCCTAACATTGAACTATCATGAGCAAAATATGAAAGTTCATTAACACAATAGCAAGTAGTACAGAAAATATTGTAAGAAAACTAACTTTTTTTTTTCAAATAAAAGGAGGAAAATAAATAGAAAGATACATATTCGGATTGTATTAAAGGGAGAAACATAAAGCAGCAAACCAAAGTGCCCTATGTTACTAGAATCCCACTCTCAGTAAATGAAATCAAGATTAATGGTTGCATCATCACAACAGAATTCATATTGCTCCAAGGATTCAGACATGACCATTTATGCCTTCAGCCTCTGTGGTATCAGAAAAATAACATCTGAAAAAAATAATACCAGTTAAAGCACAATGTAAAGAAGGCTATGTTGTAAATTCATCTCTGAACAAGGACTTGTTCACATCCTAATACTGTCCTTTTGGGCACACCCAGCCAAAAAATACTGCACAGACTGACATTAATTTCCTATATATTATTACAGCTGCTTGTTATTAGTATTAATTTATGCTTGAGCTAAAACTATAGGAATAAAGCATTCATGCAAACTGTAGATCTTTCTTCGTTACATTTCGCTCTCCCAAAGATTCAGAATATATTTTCTCAACAAGGCGCTCAGTCAGACCAAAAGAAGTATAGGTTAACATTATTATTGGGTGAACCTAAAAAAAGTTCAGACTTTTAGTTTAAATAAGCACACTAGACGATGAATAATTACTTAAACAATCTCTCAATTATATACTCTGCCAGATTATGCATAGCTATTTCAGAAACACCATGAAAGTCAACATCACTATTTTTTTCTTTTTAATTAGGTGTTTATTGATTTTATAAGCATAAAAACATTGCTTCTCACATAATTCTTCCACCTAGACTACTGAATTACATAATCTGGCAAGTGATGGCATCATGAGGCCTAAAGAACAATTGAAATCATTATTTCATTTTGGTCATGTAGTTGTGCAGCCACTGATGGCTACTCATGCATTTCTTTCTCTCTTCTAAATATGATCATCATGACAAACAACAACTTTTACCAAATCTTTAGAATGGGAAAGTTAAAAAGTATTATTGTGGGTAGGAAACTGAACTGACAAAATGTGAGATATTTGCTAGTGTAAAGGCTGTCAAGGCCAAAAAGCGAGTGAAGGGTTAGGGAGGAATTTGTGGGACTGAGCCAGGATTGAAGCAGTGAGGAGTTGCCCTAAGGTACAGATGTATGATCCACATACTTGAAGACAGAAGAGAGATGGAACTAGAGAGCTGAACTGGTGAATGAAGAGGAAGTTGATTCAACTGAAAAAAAAAATGTGAAAGGATAAGGTAGAGTAAAAAAAGAAACCTGAATGCAATACACTCACAGCGCAATAATTAAGTAAATAAAAAGGCTGTCAGGTTTTATAGGTAAGATAGCAGTTTAAACTGGCTGACATGCTCTGGATGCTCCCTATATGGTATTTTCTGAGCTGTTAAAATCCACAGACTTACAGGTCTTGTGATCTGGAAGAGCTGAGAAATATAAAGTTTACATTTGAATTGAGAAGTTGTTCAAACATCAGATCCTCTTTCATTGGGACTTAGCTCATTGAGATTTACCATGGGAAATTATTGTATCCAGCCATCAGTATCAACTTAAAGAAAATAGATGCAGTATTAAGTAAAAAATAGTAATAGTAATAGTAGAAATTAAGATGTGAAAATGAAACAGATTGCTCCACACAATGCTAATCACCCCAAAGGTAAAATATGAAGAGTTGAAAGTCCTGTTTTATTTCTACTTGCCTTAGAGAAATCACAATAATTGAAATTGCTTCAAATTCATCTTTGGAGAGAGCAGTTGTTGGAAAGCCATCTCATGGGAAGTATAGCATGGGATTTTTGCACCTAAACATATATTGTCATCACTGTATGATAAATAGCAAAATTGAACTGGATATGTTCACAACTGCTTATGGCTTGTTTTTATAAGCATGTAGACAAGGGAAAAAAAAACTCAGTGGAAGTATGAGAGAGTGATTTAGTCCATTTTGATGATGTGATTGTCAATTAGAATGTATATCTAAGTCAGCTACTTATTTCATAGAGCTCACATATCATCAGGTCACTTGGTATATAATATCTGTTAGCATTGTAATTAAAAAAGGTGGATTCTACAGAGTGACTTGAAGAAGGACAATATGCTCAGCATTAGTTACAAACTCTATCTCATAAGGTACTCCCTGCTGAAGACTCATTTTCATTCTTCTAAACACAAGAGGGAAGTAAATATGGGGCAGGCTGAGATCAACTGGAAAAAGAAAACTGCTTCAGAGACTCTTTGGAGTTCACATTTATACTTTATGATGACAAAATCTTGGCAACTTTTTCAAATTCACAGTTTGAAAAAATATATATGAGTCAATGAAAAAATTCAGTTTCATCTTCTATTCTTTTTAACTATAGTAATCCAATATCAATTTTTAATCAAAAGCAATTTAAATAGAATAGTTTAAGGGCTTCTATATGGTTGTTTAAAATCAAACTGTCAAAGTAACCCTTAATCCAAATTGAAAAAGTGAGCTTTACTTTTTGAAAACTTTTAAAAAATGTGTGTGTGCTTATCTGTGTGTTTATTATTTTCCTACTGACTTTAGTGCATATCTGTTGCTTTTTGAACTGAGATGTTTACCAGGATAATAATCCTGTGTTTTATATGCTTCCAGAAACATTTGTCTCATTTTGTTTTTAAAGTATTTAAGATTTTACTGGTTATTTCACCACCTCATAAACCAGCTTCTTAACCCCAGACAATAATGAAAAAGTAGCTCTTTTGCTGGACCCTGGAATAACCGACTCTCCAGAGAGCTGTATGTGCACTACCTCATCCAAGAGGTATTGCTGCTGCAATAATGACTTGAAGCAGGGGAGCTCTAAATAACAGATTAATATGAGAAGCAACTAAAATGCATCTTTTTGTTGGACTTGTGTTATCCTATATTGTGCTGGAGCCTCTATTCTGTCTTTTGAATGCCTTTCAAAACTGCAGTGAAGTATTTCTTCATCCATACTGCTGGCATGATTTGGGACCATATCTGAAGTTCTGTTCAAGTACTCTGTATCTGTCTCAGTAAAAAAAACATGCTATCTCTTGACTGTTTACAATGATGTAAATACTTACTCAGTGTTTTGCATCTCTCTATTCTTTAGTGATGATTCATTAGGTCCATGGTAGAAAGATAATATAAAGACCGAGAGAGTAAAAAGCAACCATGAAAGTGATGGGAACATTATAATTTCTCTTGTATTAGAGAAGAATAAAAATAGGCTTTAGGAAAATGGATAGTGATGGGGAAAAATTTCAGTGTAAACTATAAGATCTGAACAGTGCAAAGTTATTTCTTGTGCATGCTAATAATTCTATAACCACTGCCTAAACAAATGCATTTCACTCTGCATATGCTATGCGAGTTTTATAGTGTGTGTGTGTGCACTATATTGATCTAATAGAATAAAGAAAGCATTCGGAGAATATGTATAGTGCCAGCTATAGGGAAAGTCCATGATACTGGAGATGCAAGATTGCAAGTTAGTGGAAATTTAAATAAGGAGATTCTTATGTTTCCTTCCATGATATTGCTGATACTTCCAGCAGTTGGCACTAGTCTTTAACTTAATTGAATCAAGTCAAACAGTGCCGGCTACCCATTCATAATTGTATTTAAGATAAGTAAATATTCCTGCCTTTTTACTCCATTAAAAACACATTGAAATTTGTAACACTAGATACTGATGCTAAGTCTCTCCAGGAAGGTCCTTATGTGAATTTTAGGCCATGTAGAATGTATTCATGGTAAAATAAAAATAACATTTTATGTAGAGGTTGCATTTGATTTTTCTAGTGCATATGTGTACACACACATGTGTAAGTGGCTGGGTAGGTGCAGATAGAAATACCATTTTAATGACAGCAGACAAGGAATTGGTTGTGTTGCAATGTGCTGCCTGTGGCTGTTTACAAGGAAACCTACCAGCTCTCAATAATGTGAAAATTTTCTTGAGAGGTGCAGTGCCACAGCACAGGCACTGAACCAGAGAAATTCAATTTGCCTACTCTGAAGTCTGTTTTGCCTGTCAGAGGAACTCTAATTCAATCCAAAATTACTTTCTAGATTCAGCCACACTAGTCAGGGAAGAGCATCCAGTCCCTGACAGGAGAGTGGAGATCAGAGGTAAGAGCTGCCAAAAGCACTCAGTGTTGTTGCTCTATCTAGAGATGAGACTTGGGGTTTTCCTCAAGAAGTGTTCATAGTTCACAGTGAACACTCCAAATTCCAGCAGTTGTTTCCTTCACACTTGCAAAACATCTGAGCAATGTTAAAACAGCATGTACGCTACAAGTAGTAATCTGTGTTTCAGCTGATTTTTAGTTATGATGATTACACAAGAAAGAAGAGCATAAGTGAAGAGCCAAGTTAGACATAATAATGTGTAGGTGTAGAGTACAAAGGTTCACTCTGTTCAGCAGAGCAAACCTTGCAGACAAAAATAAACCACATGTGAACTATAATATGCATGAACATTTTGGATAGTGTTCCTAGAGAATTTTGACAGATACGTAATGATAATAAACATCACCTTTGGACCTTTTTCTTTTCCCTTCCAAGGCATTGATTGGAGGAGGAATGCATGGGAATCAATTCCTAATTTTTGAGCCTACCCTTAAGGAGCCAAGAATAAAGGTTCCTGTTGTTCTACAAAAACAGTCCAGGTCACATAAAATAAATGCTGATATGAGTTTCTTCAAAAACTCAGACTTAACTTAAAGGATTGTATTTTTTAAAATATAATTCACTCTGATTAACCCTATTAATTCTCATGTATGCCTTTAAACTTTCTGGGTTAAGCTTTTGAGCTGCCAAAAGAAAGACATTTTTCTCACCTGTAACTGCTTAAAACTCAGCAGTTTCACTTCCTAAAAGTTTTCAGGGAACATATCTCTTTGATTACCATTCCAAAATTATTTTCACCCATCACACTCTTGTCTTTGAAGATGGATTCATAAAGCAAACTCTTCCTTAAGACTACTGAGTCTTTTTTTCTTTGTTGTTGTTGTTGTTACTGTTGTTCATTTAAACCTTGTAAAGCTATCTCTAACTATCTTAGAGTTTGGATACAAAATCAGAAGTGGATTCAGTGGAAATTAGGATCTGCTACCTTTGTTGGCTTCTCAAATCAGAAAGAATCATTCCGAGAAACTGTTTTCAGTTTATTTTTAGTTCATAGCAAAATATTAAAGCAGATAAATTTTGATTGATGGGAAAATATTTTACAGAAACATACATATTTTCAACACCGCTGTAACTAAGGGAGTCTTAATATACTCTCATGTGATAGTAATCAGATTTCTCTGGCAGAGATCCTGGGGTAAGTTTGGGTGAGTCTAACCACTTTGATGAGCAGGTGAACTCCCATCCTCAGTTGGGAGGTCACTCACATCTTGGAAGCCTACTTTTAGGATCTGATCCTGCATTGATTTTTGTGCAGAGGGACACCACACTTATGAAGTGCTGAAGACTAACTAGAACCCTCTCATTTAGAGAGTAAACATGGTTTTGTTTGATTTGTTTTAAGGCATTTACTGCATAGTATTTCCCCATCTAGTCTTTACCCTTTAATACCAAAATGGCAGTGGGATTTCAGGGGCTTCCAAATTCAGGCATCACAGTACAGTTTAAAAATTAAATGCATACAACACACTTCTTACTGCAGTCTTGCTGGTGATTGTCCTCTTCTACTTAGCCTTAAAATGTATACTCAGTGACTATTTGAAGAATGCCTTGATATCTCTTTATGTACTAAAGCATTTTATGCTTTAATATTTCAGAAATTTAATTTATTCAGTCTTTTTATTTTTTTTCGTTTTTATGATTTTTAATAAACATGATCTTACCATAGTGAAATTAGGCAGAGTCTACCCCTTATCTTCAAAAATATCATGGCATAATTTCTTTCAGAACTAAAAATACACGTGGATATGTAAAAATAATGTGGATATGTAAAGAGAAGTTTTAATATAGCTTTTCAGATTAGATTGCTTGTTGCTATGCATTAAAAATTACTTGGCACTATTCAAAGCCATCAAAAGACTGTCTCCAGCAGGTCAAGAGAGGTGATCGTTCCCCTCTACTCAGTCTTGGTGAGGCCGCACCTGGAGTACTGTGTCCAGTTCTGGGCTCCCCAGTACAAGAGGGATGTGGAGCTGCTGGAGAGAGTCCAGCGCAGGGCTACCAGGATGATCAGGGGCCTGGAACATCTGCCCTATGAGCAAAGGTTGAGGGAGCTGGGCCTATTCAGCCTGGAGAAGAGAAGGCTGAGGGGGGACCTGATCAGTATAAATACCTTAAGGGAGGTAGTGAGGAGGAGGGAGTTGGCCCCTTTTCAGTGGTGGGCAGTGACAGGACTAGAGGAAATGGCTTCAAACTGAAGCATCAGAAGTTCCAAAGTAAGTTAAGGAAGCATTTCCTCACTGTGAGGGTGCCAGAGCCCTGGAACAGGCTGCCCAGAGAGGTCTCCTTCTCTGGAGATCTTTAAAACCCACTTGGATGCAGCCCTGTGTCATATGATCTACGTGACCCTGCATGTGTTGGACTAGATAACCTCTGGGGTCTCTTCCAACCTTAAGCATTCTATGATTCTATGATTCTTTCCTCCTAATACTGTGGTGAATGATTGTGATAGGCTTAGCTGCAAATGTCAGAATGTTGTCACAACAAATGGGCTTAGAAAGAATGTGTGATCCTTTCCATACCTTTTTATTTTGACTATAGAAAAAGGATACATTCTTCAAAGAATAGTTTCCAGTGTCATCTTTTACATAAATTTCCATAACAGTGAAATGGGGAAAAAATAATGACTTTCTAAAGTGGCCATAATTCTTAATTCTGTATTTTTTCAATTTAGTTTAATATACAAGTTTAATGGCAGAGAATGTGATATACAATCTTAGTGAACAATGAATTTCAGACTTGAATATATCTTACGAGTTCAGTAAAAATAAAAGTAATACTTATGTACTAGGAAAACTAGCAAGTCAGAAGAAAGTATCACCACCGTCTTCATTTTTGATAGTTCTATTCTATGCAAAGATTTCCATTGCTGTGATTTCCGTCTATGTGTATCATGCTATCAAATATTACAATAAACAGAGAAAAAGCGAACTAAAATCTTTTTTAAAAGAAATAATTAAAATCTTTTTTAAAAGAAATGGATCTTTAAAGATGAATCTTCAAATCTGGTTGCCAAATGAGCTCTGCCAATAAATCCAAATAAATTCTCTTGCCAAATCCTGGAGCTAGTGTCAATGGAAATTATGATAGGTCAGATGGAGAAAAAATAAAAAATTCTTGAGATGCAATGCACATAGAAAAGCATCCTGCTTTCTGAGATGGTCATGGTCATATTGCATTATCTTTCCAGTTGTCCCTGAGATCTCATCTGCACTGAGGATGGAATCAAACAGTGAAAGAATTTTGAGGCAGTTAAAGGAAGATACAGTGTAAGTTTTCTTCACCCAGTATGGTTAAAAAAGAAGTTCATCTTTCTAAAGTTGAAAAGTTTTTGAGGAAAGAATGACAAGAGCAGTCGCAAGCATATTATCCCATGATCTGAATAATAAATATCTTCAGCTGAAGTAAGAAAAACTGCTTCAGCAAGTGATGAATTTGCCAAAAAAGATATTTTGAAAGTTCAAGAATTTGGTCCAATGTTTTTAGTGGGAAATAGGAAAGGCAATGGAACTAAGTCAAACATTTTTACGTATACACATTTCAGATAAAGTATATTTTGGAAGCTTTCTGTTTTGATAATTAATACATGAACTATTTTTCTTTATTTCAAAATGGATTTTTTTTCCATTTCTAAACAGTATTTTGATCTGCTTTTAAATAAATAAGATTCAAGAAAAATATATTTTTATTGAGCTAAAACTTTCAGTTCAGTTGAAGTTTTGATGAGTGAAAGGGAAAACTCTATTTCAGTTTAAACTACTTCAGATTTAAGTACCTAACTCTAATTCTGTTATTCACATATCTTCATATTAAGTAGAACCTTCTGTTAAAAGGAGTAGGTGGAGGAACTTATGTTGCCAAACAAGGCTAAGTGGTCTGAAAACTGTACCACACTAAGAAGGCTGGAGATGAACTTTTATATAAAAATTCTGAAGGTTACAAACCGCTAAGAAATTTGTCATACCAATAGATATCATAGTGAATGAGTTCAGTTATAAGTTCCTACAAGCTATTTGAATACTTTAGATTTTATTTTATTTCATCTTGTATTATCTGACACTCGTGTTAAATATTCAAAGAAAATAAAAATAATTATATTTCCATTTGGGGGAGAAAAGTGTTGTTTTGTCTAGCTCACCTGTGGGGATTCTCGCTTAAACATTGTTCCAGAGAGATTAGAATGGATGATACTAGAGACAGCTGGATTATTTTATTGTTATATTCATTGCACAATATAATTAATGCTCAAATTAATTTAGCCCCATTTTAGCTGGAAAGGAAACAAACAAAGAATATTTAGGAATAGATTTGGACAAAAATGTTACTTTTTTTCCAAATAATTTTCTGTTATTATTCTCCCATATGTATATATGCATATAAAGAAGGATTTGGATATTTTACTATTTGTCATATGTAATAGCTTTTATAGTATTCCAAAGACATTAAGGATTATTTGATTTATATCTTATATTAATGTGGTACAGTGTGGAGCATTTAAAGATGTAACTCCCATTATCACAATACACAAAAACCCACTGTGTTGATAGACTGTCAAGTGTCAACTTTTACAGTCCTCTGCTTTTGTCTATCATAGATTTTATGATATAATGCCTATTTGATTATGCATGTTTTGAACAAGATACTCAATGTGTTTTGCATCACTGTGCAACAGATGGCCTTAAATCTGTCTTTTAAACAAGCTCAGTTTTCAGCTTTGAAATGCTGTTGCATTTCACCTTTAAAATGAAAATCCTTTGTGCAGCACTTACTTAGTACAATGAATTGCAGTAAAGGATCTGAAAAATATTTTTAAGAGTTGAAAATTCTTCCTTGGCAGAATCTTTTTTCATTGCTTTGCTAGTGAGAATCAGTCAAAAAAAGGTCAAACAAAATTCCCTGACATTTCACTTGTGAACTGATAACCAGAAGGATAAGATGTTGTCCTTGCAGAAATCTGTTATGTCTAAGGTTTCTCTGACCTGAGAGCTGAAATCAACTCTTGCTTAGCTATGTGTCAATTCTTCTCATAAAGGCTGATGTCATAAACACAGAATGTCACCATTGGATTATCTGGAAAGTTTTTGGTGACAAGGTCCTTTTTTTTAATATTATTTTTGTTTTTATTTTCCTCATGCCTTTTCACAACAGTTACTAGCATCTCCTATATAGCACACATGGTAGAAAATCTTGGTCAGAAATTCAACTTAGAAAAATGTGTCCTTTTTTCCTCCTGTAATTTAAGAAGTGATAACATTAATTCAGATCTTTTTTTTGCTCTAATCATAATTTCCCTACCACCTATTTTTGTGTATGTGTGTTTGTGTGTGTGTGTGTGTGTGTAATTGCATGTCAGAGGCTTTGATATAAGAGCAAGTGCTCAGATGTACAGCTCTGGACTTCCTAGTGGTTTTTATAGTCCAGACTCCGGCACTCAGGATCCTCTGTCATCAGTATTGAGACTATTTAGGTTGCTTTCTTTCCCCAGCGACATCTTCAGTGAGAGAAAAAGGGAAAGATGTAAATGGTGGTAGTAGGCTCTCCTAGTAACAGTTAGGGATGTAATCTGACTTTGCATTTGACGGATGGTTATTTGCTTCCCTTGTGGAGCAGAAGCTGTCACCTATTTAAAGTATATCTAACTAGATAGAGAATGTTAAAGAGAATGTACAGAAACTATTTCTTTTGCCCTGCTTTCCCCCAGACCTAGTGAATGATGACTTCAGCTGTTCAACCTATTAAGAGGAAGAAAGAAAAAGGATGCTCAGTTCCCTGAGATAGGCCCTCCACTTCTCTGTTAGTATGTGAAGTTGCCCACAGAATCCATGCACAAGATGTTGCCAGCAAACTTTACCCCAAGGGTCACTTTAAGGCCAGCTTAGTTATCGAAAGCAATCTTCTCCTCCTCATAAAAAATACACAAGGAAATGTAAGGGGAAAAGCGATGGAAGGGGATGTGAGAGAAAGGTTTAAGTAGTCTCCTGTGCTTCTAATTTTCACAATAAGGTTGTTGCTCCAGGAAGGAAGGATTTTCATTTTCATCTCATGTCTTTAACACTAGTAAGTGTATTAAAAGGTAAATTATTCTGGATGCTCTCAAAGTTCCCATTCCAGCAAATGCTATATATTTTTTTAATCAAGTGGATTAGTCATACAGGTTTAGTATGACAAAATATAAGCAACTGTACTTGAGCCTTTTCTTTTCCAGTAATATGCATCCTTATTCCAAATGCTGTACATAGTAGATGCACTATAAGAAACAAATAATCATTTTAATAACTTTATATGTTAATGAGCCATATGTTGACTGTTTCTGTTGTACTACAATACTATTCAATATTTATGTAATGTTGCTGCTGTCTTGTTGCTAATGATAACATCAATGGGTATGCCCTGCACACAGTTAATATTTTCCTTCATTCATTTTGCAATTATATTCCTTGTTTTCTGCCACCTGAGAGAGAGTACACGGAGTGTCTTTAATCCATTCTATGCAGCATTCTGTATGTGAACAAGTTCTCTGAACAGTGCTGGATGAGTTATATATATATATGTATAATATATAATATGTATAATAGATTATTATTTTCATTTAAAGTCTCCTTTTTCATCTTTTTCTCTTTTATTTGACCTATTGTCAAATACGGAGAGAATGGAGGTAATAAGAAAAACTTGTTCAGGTAACAGCAACACGATAAAAAACAAAATATGGAGAGGTTTTATGTTTTTAAATAAATATACTTCTGATTACCCCCAGATTGGAGATAGCTTCCTATTGACTCTCTTCCTATCCTTCTCTTCACATCCTCTCTTTTTCTTATTCTGTATGTCTCTTTAAAAGATCTTTACATTCCTAATTCATGGAAATATATGCTGTTCTCTGGTACTTGCAAAAGCAAAGGACTTCATAAAGTGAAAAAATAAATAAATGCAGAAGACTCCTTTATAAATGTCTCCAGGAAGGTACAAGACCCCCATTTTTAAAAGGATAATTGCTATTCATAGGCTTTTCTATTCATCATTGTCAATCCACTGTTAAGTATTTATTCCACTATGTCAAGTATATGCTGCAAATTTTTAGCTTCGTTTCCACATGTGCTTTTTTCTTTTAAACAAAGCTCTCCATGTGAATTTATGATATTTGCAGGTGAGGAGGAAGAGAGTGAATACATGTGTATATATAAAAAAATATAACATTAAAGGGAGTAAAAAAAATTAAGGTAATCTGGTAGGTATTTGCAACACTTCTCACAGTGCAGCAAATCAACTGAAAAAGAAAAAGAGTAGGCTAAACCATTCAGCGCTTAGATCCTCCAGCTATGAGGAAACATGACACTTTGCATACTGGATTGGATATAAGACTTCCCAACCTGTTTCTTCAGCTTTTTAGAGGATGGATTTCTCTGAACTAAATTTCAGCTCTGTACTGGAGTGTTGCTGAACAGGGGTCGGCAAGCCTCGTTCGCTAGCTGGGCTGACCTGGGGCTCTGCTCGCCCCAGGGCCGTAGAGCATAGGCCCCAATATGAGGATGCAGCAAAATGACGTTTATTGCGTCAATTGATTTGTGTATATAGTCCCAGTACGGTGGGGAGATTAAGCTACTGCCCAATTAGTCGGCATGGGGTTATCAGTAAGGTAATTAATTATGGTCATAGCTTCCCATGACATCGCGAGATCTTCCGAACAGCATTCCCTATGCTCTATGCCCTATGCTATACTACATCATCTGCTTTAGCTAAGCTTTCTATCTTATTAAGCCCCTAAAAAGCATGATAAATTCCCTCACTGGAGAATGATGTGTTTAGCTCATGAAATCAATAAACAGCTGGACTGCAGCTCCTGTCTTTCCATGGAATTTATTACAGAACTCCAGTTCCCTCCCTTGTTTTGCTTCCCTTTATCTGTACAGAGAAAGGACCTTATCAAAGAAGATATTTGGATAGCTAGCCATCAGCTACTTTGATCATGAGAAACTAGAGTAGTTATTTGTTTCAATAATTTCAATTGTTTTGACTCAGTAGGTGGTTAGCACCAATTTCTTGATGGACAAAGATTATATAAATGACAATCTCCTTAAAACTGCACAATAGCTTTCCTGCAACTCTGCAGTCATCATCTTGAAGGAGAGTTTTCTGGTTGCCCTGCCAAGGTTTAATTTCCTTGTATTCAACCTGCTTTTGAACTATGCATTTGAACTATGACCTGCTTCAGATTTTGCAGTGCTTACAACATCAAATGGACTCCTTCAATGTTCATAGCATGCTTAAGGTTGGAAGGGACCTCTAGAAGTCATCTAGTCCAACACCTCTGCACACATAGGGTCACCCGGAGCACGTGGCACAGGGTTGTGTCCAAGCGAGTTTTGAAGATCTCCAGAGAAGGAGACTCTATAACCTCTCTTGGCAACCTATTCCAGTGCTCTGTCACCCTCACTGTCAATATTTTTTCCTTAAGTTTCTGTGGAACTTTTGGTGTTTCAGTATGTGACTATTTCCTCTAGTTCTGTCAGTGGCCACCACTGAAAAGAGACCAGCCCCATCCTCCTCACTCCTTCCCCTAAAGTATTTATAGACACTGATCTCAGTGTCTCCTCAGCCTTCTCTTCTTCAGGCAGAATAGGCTGAGTTCTCTCGGCCTTTCCTCACAGGGTAGACATTCCAGGCCCCAGGTTATCCTCATGGTCCTGCACTGGATTCTGTCCAGCAGCTCCATATCCCTCCTTTTCTGAGGAGTCCAGAACTGGACACAGTACTCCTGCACTGTCGCCTCTCCAGCGCTGAGTAGGGTTATGATCCCCTCCTCGACCTTTTCGAAGTACTCTGCTAAATGCACCCCAGGATTGGCCCACTGGTCTTGGCCATGAGGGCACACTGCTGCCTCATGGTCAACTTGTAGTCCACCAGGACACTCAGGTCCTTCTCTGCAGAACTGCTCTCCAGAAGGTTAGTCCCCAACCTCTACTAGTGTCTGGGGTTATTCATCCCCAGGTGCAGGACCCTGCACTTGCACTTCTTGATATTCATGAGATTTCTCTCTGGACGGCAGTGCAGCCCTCTCGATAATCAGCTATTCCTCTCTTTTTCATATCATCAGCAAACTTGCTGACAGGATAGATTTGAAAGCAAAGCAATGAATTTTAAAACCATAAATCTGCTTTCAAACAGAGAATTTACAAAGTGAATTTTTAATTTATAAAGTGAACATTTTTAGTTCAGGTAACATCACTATTGATTCAAATAAGACTTCTTAATTACAAAACTTAAAAACTATAAAAGAAGTTCTTATTATAGTAGATCTCTTCTCCAAAAAATGTCCACCACAAGATGACAGAAGAGCTCTTAGGAACTTAGTTCTTAATTCTAGTTCCTCTTGTCACAAAGAATCTTCTTTTCTAACAATATCTTAAAGTAATTTGAATTCAACTTTAAACAGCACTGTAATCTTCAGCTCCTTCGGAAACTAGGCAGTTTGATTTTATAGTAATAAACGCTTTGGAAAAAAACTTTGTTATTTCCAATGTCCCTACATTCTTTCATAACACCTTCCAGCTGCTTTATATAAAGGTTAAGGTAAGAATTCAGAAAACAATCTGAGGCCTGAAACTCCTGAAGAAGAACTGTTGTACATATGTTTAGTTTACACAGTAGCTATTGATATTTTTTCTTTTTTCTCCTGTGGCTTTGTAGTTCTCCACTTCTCATTACACAGAAGGTATGGGAACCTTGACATTTTCCATCTCCAGAAGGTCAGTCCTCAGCCTGTAATTGGTGTCTGGGTTATTCTTCCCCAAGTGCAGGACCCTGCACTTGCCCTTGTTGAACTTCATGAGGTTTCTCCCACTCAGTTGTCCAGTCTGTCTAGGTCCCTCTGGATGATGGCACAGCCCTCAGAGCTATCAGCTATGCTTCCCAGTTTGGTATCACCAGCAAACTTGCTGAGAGAGCACTCCATCCCTTCATCCAGGTCGTTAATGGATAAATTGAACAAGACTGGATTGAGGACTGACCCCTGGGGGACACTTTACAGGCCTCCAACTGGACTCTGCACCACTGATTACCACCTAGTGAGCCCTACCATCGAGCTAATTCCAAATCCACCTCACTGTCCACTCATCTATCTCACAATGTGGAACCTTATCCAGTAGAATATTGTGAGGGATGGTGCCAAAAGATTTGCTAAAGTTCAGATAGACAACATGCACTGCTATACTGCATCTGTCCAGCCAGTCACATCATCATTGAAGGCTATCAGGTTAGTCAAGCATTTCCCCTTTGTGAATCCATGCTGGCTACTCCTGAGCACTTTCTTCTCCTACACGTGTCTGGAGACAGCAGCCAGGATCAGCTATTCCATCACTTATGTTAATTAAAAAAAAAAAAAAAAAAAAAAAAAAAAAAAGTAAAAGGAACTTTGTCTGTCTGTCTCCTCATACTCTTTCTGAATTCCAAATTTTCCTTATGTCTCTAATATGAGTTATTACCTAGAAAGCTAAAAGAGAAATGACACATATTGAAATCAAATGCCTACATGACTCTGTGAAAATGTAACCATGCAAAATGTTTTGTCAGCCAAAATAGGCAAGAAGCAGGTCTCTAGACATTTCTGAGTAGGTATTAATGTCAATGGCTCCCATCTACTACCTATTCTGAGTGACTTTTACGAACTACTGCTAGTTTTTTTTTGTTTTTGTTTTCTCAGAACTTTTGTATATGATTTCCTCTTCTCACCCAATTGACTTTTGGTCAATATTCATCTCGAATTTTACTTTTATTAAAAATTCAGATTTTTTTAATAAGTGAAATATAATCATGACTAATGAAGGGATTGAATATAAGATAACTTTCTCTGAAGAATCTCTAGAATTTTGGAACCAAACATTTAAATGTTGATATGAACTTTTGAATTTTTCAAAATCCTATCAGTTTCTCATAGTCTGAGGTAATATAAGTCTAAGTTTTGTAAGTCTGATAAGAAGTACAGAAAGAGAAAACCTACTACATAGTAACCACACAATTGGAACTATGACACATTTGATTGGACTTTGGTATTTTTTCTTTTCAGTTAGTTCTACCTCTAGTATAGGTAAAAGAATCCTACCTATTCTACAGATAATTTGATAACTTGTGTTTTTGCCTATCCTGGATAGGAATTACCAGCTAGGAGTATTTATTACTTAGGCTGGAGAGTTTGTTGTAACAGCATGAGTAAAGACTATTTTCTCTAACTTCAGCTAGAAAAGGGTTTGAACTATCACTGAGCTGTGTCTCAGCTGAGAGCTTGGATTTGCAGCATATATTCATATTGACATAGGAACTAATAGCTGCCCAGTCATCCTGAACTTCTGTGCTTATCAGTTTGCGTCTTCTGCCAAGAAGGGAAATTCTTAATACGTCACTTTGCCTTCCAGGAGATTCTGAGAGAGTATAAATTACACTTAGTGGGGTTGCTCACCTTCTCTAGCAGAGTAGACTGAGAAAAAGTAGAAGTCTACTCATCCGTAGCATTCATCAGCAGTATGTGACACACAATAAGTGTAAAGGCTAAACATGAATTCTCATTATTCCATGGCTTTGCTTTTAGACCGATACACAACAGCAATAGCCACACCAAAAAAAAAAAAAAAAAAAAAAAAGTGTAATTTACCCCTTCTGTGAAACTCCACTCTCTCATTGCAGCAAAAGATAAGCCTTGCTTCTCAAGTGATAATTGAAATTTGACTGCAGTTCAGCCTCTGAAGTAAATCTGACAAAAGTCTAAACCTCAAATGTTAGTTGTGCCAGCCCATACAGAATTGTCTATGTGCCTCTATCACTCCTTCTACAGGACTGTGAAAACATGTAAAGGAGAGAAGCCCCAGTGTGCCTCACTGACAAAGATGGATGAGATGAATTCTCTTTTACTGCAGGAATTTTCTACCAATGGTTTTTAGTTTGATTACAATGTCCATTTCAACAATGTTACATTTTTTACCCCTTCTTACTCCTGTGCGAAGCACTAAGAGAGATAAAGAGGGTGACATTTCGGCTTTTAGATAACAGGATCATCTAGCTCCTCAAACTCCTTTTATGGTTGAATCATTTTACCTTGAATTTTGAGGCAGATATCATTAATTTATTCATTAGCTATGATATACTGTACAGATTGACATTTAACTATGAGACTATATCTTAATAGCATGAATCACAATTTAGTCTTTGATAAACACATTCTACAGCATTGTAAAGTTGCAGCTGAAAATATGTGTTGCAATGGTGTTTTAGAATGGAAACTATCACCCAAGCTAAATTGAAGAGGTTAGTCTTAACATTTCAAGACTTCTTAACTTTTCCATACTAGTTCACTTAATTTAAAATTTCTCAGTGATTTTAGAAAATTCATGCTCATCTGAAAAGATAGATCCACTCCTCAGAAATTGAAACATAGCACATTACACCTTAAAAACACAACATTTCGATGTATTGCCAAAACAAATTATTTTGACTCACCTTAAAAATATATGGAGGCTTATTCAAGCATTATCAATGATAAGTCATTATATGACTTGCAGGTTCATATATCACTGCTCTTTGCTGTCAGTATGAAAAATAGGGCTTTTTGTTTACTTTAAAAATTGAAATGCCATGATTCTGGTGTTGAAAAATGAGGCGGGAAAAAAAGAATGTCCTCCCATTTTTGAAAAATGTATTTTTTATTGAAGCAAGGTAGATAGGAGGAGAAAGAGATCATGTGTGCTCATGGAAGCAAACTGGTCTGTATTTACATAGGAAGAAGAAAAATGACTGGATGGTTAAGGACAAAGTGACCAGAAGCAAGTAGGGAGCTGATGATAATAGGAGCCAGAAATGAAGAACAGAACCTACATTAGACTCACCTTTGAATGCCAAAATAGATATAATTAATAAAGGCATAAGGAAACAAGATGCATATTTCATGTGAGGAGTGAGGCTCTTCAGGCAGAATGCATCTGTTAATAATTAAAAAAAATTCTTTTGGATTTAACAGTTTAACAGTTCTCATTCATGATTTAAATAGTGGGTCACACCAACAAATCAGCATTATGATTTTAGGGGGCACAATCTATGAAATGTATTATTTCTGGTATTTCATTTATTGTAAAACCATTTTTAAAATATTCTGTAATATTCTTTCTTTGAAGGAGATTGATCAAATAATCATGAAAATACTAGAACACAGCCTGCATTTTTTCTTTTAGTTTTTAAAAGCTTTAGAAAAGTAATTTAGCTGTTGTGATGGGAGAAGAGATTATTTTGACAGTTTCTTAAAAATTGTGAAATAATAAAGGAAGAGAGTCTGTGTGCATGAATTACATATATGCTGAGACCCACACAGCAACTGTGAAATATTTGTGGTTTCTATTCTCAGACTTATTTGATGAGGTTAACTTAAATGAAACTCACAAATAGCTTGTTAGGTCTCTGCATTGTATAACATCAAGATTTAAATTTTGTGTCTTTCTCTAGTTAACAAGTCTTCCTTGTTTGTTGTCTATTTCATATAGAGACTACAAGATATACTGCGAAATCTGAAATACCTCCTTTGTTTTCCTGAGTGAACACTGGCACATATACACACACACATACACACACACACACATATATATATATATTTGTGTATATATATGTAACTACATGGTAAAAGTGTTCGGGAGTTTTCCAAAAAACACATGGTTCTTGGCAAACACAAAAGCAGAGAGAAAGTTTCTACCAGACAGCAGGACTCCTACTAAAAGATGTCAATGCTAATTCCATGTTTCCAATTTCATGAAGAAAAATAAATTCTTCATGTGGATCACCTCCAATAATGAATTGCAGTAATCTTAGTATTTATTAAGCTATACTCAGTATTGTTAAACTAAGAATAGGTCATGTTTGTTGAGCTGCACAATTAAATATTTCTGTGACCTAGTGATGAAAGCTAAACAAACCAGAAAGAAAATTAAGTTCTGAAACAGAGTGAAGGGGAAGTTTCATAAAATGAGTCTCTTGTTTCAAATTTGAGACAAGAAAAAGTGATTTTGTCCATTCAGACAAGAAAAAATGATTTAGTCCATCCAGAATGAAAGGCTTTAGTCCAACTTATCCTGTGGAGATATTATTAAATGCAAATTGACTTTTCTAGACAAAATTCTTCAATCTAAATATAATCTAACATAAAATTCAGTGTTAGGGGCATTCCAAATACATGGGCATTTGTATCAGATTCGTCCACTACTTCTGGTCAATACAAAGAAATGTAATATTTAGAAAGTGTCTCATTTTTTCCTTTAGCACTGACTTTTCCTCCAAAGCAAATTTGTATATTTTCTTTTTACACACTGATCTTTTTTTTTAAATAATCATTCAGCAGATTGTGAGGTTATAGAAACACATTTCTACTCTTATTCATCCATTTCACAGTATATATGCATACCAAATATATGTCTTAATAAGTATTTGGAAACAAACCTCCAGACACATGGTAACTGTTTCCCACGTTTCTCTTTCTGTCACACTCTGATGAGACATAGGTATGCAGAAAAGCGTGGTCCAAAGGCATTACAAGGAAATATGATTTGGACAAAACTGACCTAGGTTTGTATACATGAGAATCATTTCAATTTTCATTCATCTCAATTTTGTGACAGAGGAGAATGGGATCAATTGATCATTTTTGGAAGGGTGATGAAATGTGAAATGAAGTATAGCAAAACAGCTGTCTGGCAAGTTTTCCACAGTACCAAGACCACATTTTTTTGTAGCAACAGAAGAGTTTGGAAAGTCCAGAGACTGTCTTCTAGCAGACAGTCACAATGAATTCACACAAAACACATACACTACTACAGTTGTATTTATAGCATGTGTGTCTAGAAGGAAAGCAAAAAAAAAGTTTGAATAAAAAGCATTACCTAATACTAAATTATACTAGATTTATATTGCAATAGTGTCCTGTAGATTGTGTACCACTAGAAGTGCATAGAGAAAAGCTGAGCAAAAATTAGACTCTGTTTCTTGTGTAATAGAACCTGTAAGTACCCATGGGAATGTCCAGCCTTCTGAAAGGTCATCAGGTGCTGCAGATCAGTCCAAAGGCCACAGTCTCACTGGACAATGATGGAATATGGAAATGCAGAAAGTTGCATATTATCCTACCAGACTGAAGACTGCATAATCATTCAAGCAACAGTTTTTGCATTGCATCCATTCTATTAAAAAAAAAATGAATGGCAAGTATGATACATACAGATACAAAGAGCTTCACAAAACCTACTATTTGCCAAAATATTAGATTGGAAACTATGCTAATGGAAATCAGCATAAGGATGACCAGCAGTGCAAAGATGTGTCAGCAAAGTTGAACATCAAACAAAAGATTACATGACAAGTGCAACATTATGTTCTTCAGCTGTCAAGAAAAAGTTGTAGATGTATTTGGACCTTCCTGAGCAAACTGTTATTCTGATAAAAAAAAAATGCCAAAAATAATCTGAGTTTGCCCAGTTTATATGTTCTCTTAACTTGTTAATGATGTCCCCTGATACTCATTTAGAAGTTGTCCCACTTGATAAACATTCACAGTGGGGAGGTTCATATTCATTTAACACAGCTTTCAAGTGCAGTTACACGTGGATGGTAGAGAAAGCATTCATACCCATCAAAAATATGCACATTATGTATGTTTCATTATCAACTTTTCTTTAAAAATAAACAAACAAAAAATAAAAGTGGAAATTACTTCAGCAGACCTCTGTAAAAAAGCTATGCTCAGAGAAGTGATGTCATTTACCAGGAAGTCCATCTGCAAATAATTTTGCGCAAATATAAAAACAAATAAAATAGTTGAAGATAAAATTCACTTAGCTTATGCATTTTGCTACTTTTTCTTCCACTCTCCTTTAAACATATCTTCCTCACCAGTTACTTTGAAGAAATGTAGGGTTTCTGTGTCCTGTCTCTTCTATCTCAGCTTTTTTTTTTTTTTTTTTAGATGATTACCTTGGGGCCATCTGAGATCAGTCTCATGTATTCACTCCTTAGACAAATATCCATGCCTTCCACCACTGAAAATTAGTGTATTAACATTGATTTGCACCATCTGGAAATGTGAACCAATGTTATTTTGCATAACATACATATGGAGTTAGAATAGCCATCAATGATTATTATGGAAAGGCTATACAGAAATATCTAATTTGATTTAATGATTTGAAGTGTATTTCTGTTCTTTCATTTAGCTCTCAATCACTTTCTATTGTTGTTGGGCATATGCTATATTTTATCTACTAGCAGAAAATTTCTTGATCTTCATGACTTTCATAGTTTGAATATAAAAATATTAATAGTTCTTGGTTTTCTGTTTCAAATATTGATACTGAAGATAATCACGACCATTCTGAACATTTGGCCAAATCTCCTATAGGAAGATATGAATTTCATTCAGCTGGCATATTTGGAGCTATAAGATCTAGTCCTTTTTGTCCTAGTCTTCTTTAGGAAAAGAAACTTATACATTGACCTATAGTAAATGAATTTATGATCTATGGAAATTGCATTTTTTATGCCACTCAATGAGGGCCTGGGGATAATATGGTAGAGAAAGCTCTAAAAATAAATAAACAATAAAATGAAAGTTTAGGATAAGCAATGATTACTCAATTTATGTATACTTCAGCATTGTCTTTCTGATTTCCAGAAATCATGATCATCTTCAGCTTCAAAAAAGTCAGATGGAAATGCAGGTATTCAGTGCCTCTGAATTAAGTCTCTTTCTCTTCCAACAATGTTAATAACATTGTGAAAAATATGCTCATTAACGATAGATTCTTTTAATTTTATTTGATCAGAAAATGCTTTACATGCAACAAGAATGTTGTAGACATGTTGTTGTAGCTTTGCAGTTTTAAAGCTAGGTAATAGATTATTGAGATATGTTACTAGAAAGAGCTAATAAAAAATAAATTTAATATACCAATTTTTACCCTCAGGATGGGACACATTACCATGCATAATGCATTCTGAAGACTGATATTGTATCAGAGATGAATAAAAAGTTGTTTATAACCAAAAGATGTTCTGAGCCGCAAACATCAATTCATAAAATTCATCATATATTGATGCATTACTCTTGAAACTGCTGACCAAGGTCATTGTGCAGTCATTGTTAGAGCAGAATAGAGTAATTGTTAAATGCATTTTTCAGGAGTTATAAAGAAGTGGCACTAGCGATTCTGTATACAGTCTTTTATTCTGTGTACACTGTGCTGTGTCTTTTACTGTGTAATAAAATCTTTAATTAACCAAACCTAGTATTAGGCTGTGTGTGAGGAGTAACACAGTATATCATAAAACCAAAGCAAATACAAATATACAGTACGTACATCAGTAAAGGCAGAGAAAGGGCATCATGCTTAGGAAACAATAATCAGAGATCCACCTTCAAAGCTAAGGACTGAATGTCACTGACTCACTTGATGGAATCCATTTCAAAACTAATGAGAAATATGATTATAGGAGAGAGAGTTATTAAGAAACAATGGCAAATGTTTTTATTACAGAAGTGAGATGCCTACCTAGTCCTTTATTAGCGTTACTTCTGTTTTGTTGAATAGTTGAAAAATATATTTGCTGAACTATTCCCATGGTATTGGACAACAAAAGTGCAAATTATTTTGTGTAAGTGCAAAACAAAAAAAAGTGAAAACAGAAATGCAAAAACTATTTTTTTTCTGAGAGATTTAATGCAAAATTTTCAGAAGAGTATCCCTGTATTATTTTGCTGTGCTTTTCTACTGGAGCAATTCATTTAAATACTGTGTCCTACAGGACATGTTTCTTACTCTATTTGTTTCATAAACAGTACTGCAGCTTCAAGAATGCCTGATTCTGAGAGTATTAGAAAGATGACGACTTGTAATTCAGTTAATTTCCTAGATTTATTGTCCCCTGCAATTTCAGGTACTTACAAAAATGTTTCTCCAACTTGTTATGCACATTGATGCCTCTGGAGTTTAAAGAGTATTATGAGACATATTGAATTTGTCATCAAAAGGAAAACTATCTGAGGAGAACTGTTTCTTCACTTAGCAGACTTTGCAGCATCTGCAGCATGGACCTTTCTCCAGTTCTTAGCAATTGCAGTGCCAAATGGGACGGAATAACATGTTTCTTCTAAGCAATACCAACAGGCCTTGTCTGTTGATAGGCCCCTAACCTATTGAGAAATAATCATTTGGAGGTTCAGTTGCTCATCAGATAACCTCTCTTTTTTGTAGGCTCCATGAGCTTTTCAGCTCAAAATGTTACTTAGAATGATTTGAGAAAATGAGAGCAATAACAATAAAGATAATTTTACTTTAAATAGTGACTAGCCTGTTTTGAAGCTTCATTTATGGTATTGGAATAAAAAGAAAAGTCTTGATTTTATTGGTAACAATCTCCACATTCTATTATTTTTTACAGAGTTTAAGACACTCAGGGATGGCTTGTCTGCTTCCATTTATGTTTCCCTCTCTAGAGCTGTAATATATAATACCAAGGAGCGCTAGAAAACCTAACTTTTTTTTAATGATATTTTACCATATTGAAATTAAACACACATTTTAAAAATCCTGCTAGTCACCTAAATCAATTTATTACAAATATAGTGGACTAGATAATAAAGCTATATAACAATTTGCATGCAAGATTACCCAATCTGCATCCAGAGTCGTGACAGAGGTGTCCCTAAGCTACATATTATTTAATAAATCTTATCTCACTGTAGTTTGCAATGAGTCTATTAAAATAAGAGAAACTAAGTTCCTAGGCTTTGTAGCAACTCTTGGCAAATGATGTGGGAGGATTTTAATGGTAGTAGGAGCCTTGTATAAGTAGTTACAATATCCTATATAACTAATTACATTACTTTCCCAGTGTTATAATGAGTGTTGTTTGTGTTGTCATAAAAATATTTTTATAAATTGTGAAATATTTCTGCTATTCTGTAGAAAACAATTTTTTTGATTTCTGATGTCATAACATTTAGACAGTAAAAAAGACAGTGAAATATGTGAAGATCTGGCTATTATTTTCCAAAGCTGACAGAAGATTATCTTTTTGCCTCAGTAAATCAGAGGTAGAATCATTCAGAGCACTGAATGGACATCTTTTCTTTGCCCTTCTGAAGTGGAAAAGGAGAGTGTCTAGGATCCACATGAATGCCATTTTGAAAGAATTGGAATCCATTTTCCTTGGACCTCAGTAAATATTACATTAGTACTTTTTAACTTTCCCATTAAGGTTTTCCTATTTTCAAATTTGTCAAATAACCATCCTATCAAATAAATCTTAGAAACCCATTATTGATGTTGATCTCCTAATGTTATATTGACTTTCATTTTTATGAATTTGTCTAAATTCAGATGTCAAATTAGAAATATTCCTATAAGAATACCTTCTGACTTTATTTTAAATTAATGCTTAATGTTAAAATCTATTGGAATAAGGAAAGGCTTAATAAAAGCAGATGCCAGACCAAGGTTTAAAAGAAGTTATCCTTTTAAAGTTTGTGCATGCTTAGCCACTTTCCTCAGGTATTTGTCACCTCCTGTCTGCACCCTTTGATATTTTCTCTCTCCTCTTCTCTCCTCCCTTCAACAGTGAGTATTAACAAATTTTGACAATTTGCAATGGGGTAGGAGCAGTTGGAGAACAGTGGTTTTCCAGCATAGTGAATAGAACTAGAATTGCCATGATATGAAAAATAAAAGTCAAAAAATCCAGTGTATCCTCAATGTCTTCTGAAAGAAAAAAAGTCTTGTCATCTTGCTCTTTCTTTACCCACTACAGATTATGTTAGATACTCTCTATTTTTCATATATTCACTCCTTATTTTTCTTTATTCACTCCTTTTTCGTCTTTCTCTATTTTTCAAATTAACAGAAGAAAAATTTGGGAACCTGCTGGACTCTTCTATTATGCAGCAGAGAGGGAGGAGCTGTATATTTCAGCGTGATGACTACAAACTTAGCAATATCATACTATTATCCAAGCTTTCTAGGGCAGCTGAAGAATTGACCTAGGATTTGAATTGAACAAGTCTACTTGCAGTTTGAGCTTTGTTTCAATAGGCTGGAAATCAATCGAAGATACACAATGCTAGAGTCTGAACATAAAGCTGAAAGTCACTGTAGTGAAAGACATTGATAGAAGTCTGTCTTCTTCCTCAAAATAATATTTGCTTCCTGCATTATATTGTGTCTCATTCATACTGAGGTAGAATGTTTTCATAAAATAGTTCTTCAAGATCAAACAATCAGATTCATAATAAAGTTTCGGCTTTGCTTTTGTTCAGTGCAGAAGAAAGCATTCTTCAGGGTTTCATCTATTCATGTGTTGCTTATCAAATCGTCCTGTGCATCCCAAGCATTGTTTTACAGTGCAGTCATTCTTGACCCAAGATGCTTTATATAGCATTCTCAAGTGCAGCTTTTTATAATGAAGACAAGTTTGAAAACTATGGTATGAAAGAAAGAAAATAGTTTACTTGGAGTAGTTAACTGCTACAGTTTCAAATATGGGCAATGGGAATTAATTTCTTAGTTTGTTAAATTTATTAAGTGAGAGTAAAATAACAAGGAAGAATGACAGCCTTCAGATTTTTTGTGTCTTCATGCTTTTAATTAGTGGGGTGAAAATGCAATGGCCTTACCTCTGAAAGTAATTTCCAGAAAGGTAAGAGGTCTTAAATTTTCTTTTGCTGTTGAGGTAGAAAGTATGTATATATATATATATAATCTAACATGAGGCAGATAATGTGAAGTTCTTATTCTAGTTACCATTCCCAACATGAATGACTCAGATATTTGCAGGAAAATGAATAGACACATTTGGAACAAATTTTAAGAACTGTCAGCCCTATGTAATATAATTATTCAGGAGTTTGTAGAGCTTAAATATATACATGCTCTTGAAATCTGAATACATAATAATATTTAATCTTTAAAACTGCTGACATTTAGAAACTAAATTTAAGCAAAATATTGTCAACTATTATTGGTAAATTTTGCAATAAATCACTTTTAAATAAAATATTCAGCATATGTTCGGCTTAGTATACTGGCAAATACTCAGAACAGAACTATGCCAAATGTTTTCTGTTATTTCCCATAATTAATAAAGCAATTGTGATTCAATATTTTTAAACTGATACAACCCTGCAAAAAAAAAAACTGTGAAATTGTTTTATTGGAAAGTCAATTTTCTGCTATCTCTATGGGGTTTTTGAAATTTAATTTCAACGCACAGAGGTTAAATAGCAACATTTCAGTAACCCTGTTTCCAATTGGAGGGTTTAAATATGTCTTGTAGGTCCTGAAAATAGACTAATCAATAGGAATTTACTGTTTTCTTGCCAGAGAAGAAACAATAAATAAATTGTGCCTTTGAATTGCATGCAACACAATTATACACATTAGTCTTGGCGATGTTCTTCTTTCTAATTAATGTTTTGTCAGATCATCAATCTTATTTTCTCCCTGCTACTAATACCGCATTTGTTTTGTATTTACTTAAATCCACCTTTTCCTCCTCTAGAAGAATTCTTATTGAGTTGATTATAATATACATGAATAGTAAAAAAAAAAAAAATCAGAAAAAATGTTTTCCACACAATTTAATAATCAGAAAAAATTACAAGAGCATATAATACTGCAGGGTGCTGATATTATTTAACTAAGTGCTGCAGATGCTAGCACAACCATAAGGGATTGTGCAGGTGATGCTATATGAAGAACGTGCCTAGTTTGATAAAACATTTGGATGTTAGCTATCTACCCTCTAAGGCACATTTTTCCATTAAGAATATATAGAAGCAGATGATTATCTCTGACCTTTTATCAGTGAACTGGATAAGTAGTATTTTTACCCTTTGGACATATGGCTTGACCATCATAGGGATTGTATTTTAACATTGCTGTGGTTCTTAGAAAGATTAAATTACATCATGGCTGAGTGACAAAAAGGGTCTTCCTCTGATATACAGTTGAACTGCTAACACAGGAGGTTGGGAAAACCAGAACTAAACTAAACCATGCCCATATGAAATTGACAGCAAACCCAGAAAATAACATAGACATTGTAAAGCTGTCACCCAGGAAATTATCTTAAAGCCTCTTAGCGTATGGTGTAATACAATGGATTTACCAGAGAATGCAATTATGCAGAAGTATCTTATACTGAATCTTTAACATTTTGTTTTCAAAGATGTAGCTAATAGGATTTTCTCTAAGTTCTCAGCTGAAGGAATGATTGCATTATGTCATTAATATTATTGAAGACCTCCTATTTATTTAGACATAGGTGACCATGTACAAGATGATCTCTTATTCTTTCCCTCCACACTGAGTATTAGAGTTCAATGCAAGTGGTTATATGAGCAAAGTTAAGCACACATGCAAGTGTTCATGAAGTGAAATCCAAATAAAGACAATGTATTGAGTGTTAAACTATTAAATGAAGTAGACACTATATATTTTATTAGCCCTGCTAGTGTTTGAATAAAGCAAGAGGCTGTTTTTTTTGTAAATCAAACTATTTGTCATAAAATCAAAGTTGGAAATGATGAAATATGTGGCAACTTTATAGAGTTACCATTATAAATAAAGCTCACACTAACAACAGGCTGCATTTCATTCTAAGACTGTGGAAATTCTATTTTTAAAACTGAATAAACACTATCTGGCCTTAAACGAAAGAGGCATATTATTATTTAAAATATTTTCACTAACAGAATACCCCATATCAGCATTCTGAGGTGAATTAATTTAGTTTATTACTGCAGCCTGGAGAATAATGTATCCAACATTAAACTCTCAAGATTTAGTTTCAAAGACTTGCAGCTAATACATCTCTGTTTTCTACTAAAGTTCATGGCATAATTCAATATAGATATTTTTCTTACCTCTTGCTTCATAATAAGAGTATTTTAAATGTAAAAGTCAAGTAGTTAACAAATGGAATAAGAAATTCAGGTAATACCATAATAAGCAAATTATTAAAAATATACTGCTATTCTGTGGTATAAAATCAAGTAGATTTCTTTTTTTCTTTTTTTTTTCTTTATATCTGCAGTGCTTCATTCACTAGTAACAAAATTATGATGAATAAGAAACTATATAGGGAAAGCATTACTGCATAGTTATGTACATGGCACGAATAGTAAAGAGCAATTAACAAAATAGCAAAAGACAAGTACACAAGAAATCTTACAACTGTCCATGTATGTGCTACAAAAATCTTGCAGACTCAAAATCATCCAGTACATTTTATTCTATTTATTCTAAAATTTATTCTATTTATTTCTGAAAAAGAACAAAAATTTCTTAGAATTTTAAATGATTCCTTTCCTTTCCTTTCCTTTCCTTTCCTTTCCTTTCCTTCCCTTCCCTTCCCTTCCCTTCCCTTCCTTTCCCTACCCTTTCCTTATCTTCCCTTGCTCATGAATTTTAAATTCAGGCTTCTTTTCTCTAGCTATGCTACCAGAAATACAATTTCAGATGCTATAATATTAATTATTCCATTTCTTAGTTTTCTCTGTGAGAGTCCAACAACAGGAACTAATAATCCCTAACCAAGAGAGAGCATCTCTAGAGGTGAAAAATGTCAAGGTACCCATACCTTCTATATTACGAGAAGTGGAGAACTACGAGGCCATAGGAGAAAAACATATCAATAGAGTCTGTGTAAACAAAACACATGTACAACAGTTCTTCTTCAGGAGCTACAGACTATTTTCTGGAGGCTTACGTTATCCTTTATATAAAGCACCTGGAAGGTGTTATGGAAGAATGTAAGTATACTGGAAGTAATAAAGACTTTTTCAAAAGCATTTATTACTATAAAAGGTTGAATTCAAATTAATTTAGGACATTATTAGATTTGAAAAGATTCTTTGTGACAAGAGGAACTAGAGCCATGCTTCCTAAGAATTCTTCTGTCATCCTGTGATGGACATTGTTTAGAGATCTACTATAATAAAATCTTAAATAGTTTTATAATTAAGCAGTCTTATTTGAATCAATAGTGATGCTACCTGAATTTAAAAAAAATGTGTCATGAGAATTCACTTTATAAATTCTCAGTCTGAAAGTAGATTTATGTTTTTAAAATTCATTGCTTTGCTTTCAAATCTATCCCCTCAGCAAGTTTGTTGATGATACCAAACTGGGAGGACCCCATAGGGCCGCGCTGTCTAGAGGGACATGGACAGATTGGACAACAGAGTGAAGAGAAACCTCATGACAATCAACAAGGACAAGTGCAGGGTCCTGCACTTGGGGAGAAACAACCTCGGACATCAGTAGAGGTTGGGTATGACCTTCTGGAGATCAGCCCTGCAGAGAGGGACTTAGGTGTCATAGTGGACGACAAGTTGACCATGAGACAGCAGTGCCATCATGGCCAAGAAGGCCAATGGGATCCTGGAGTGCATTAAGAAGAGAGGTGATAATCCACTTATACTCAGCCCTGGTGAGGCCACACCTGGAGTACTGTGTCCAGTTCTGGGCTCCTCAGTACAAGAGGGATGTGGAGCTGCTTTGGAGAGTCCAGCACAGGGCTACCAGGATGATCAAGGGCCTGGAACATGTGCCTTATTAGAAAAGACTGAGAGAGCTGGGCATGTTCGGTCTGAAGAAGAGAAGGTTGAGGGGGGAGATCTGATGAGTGTGTTTAAAGACTTCAAGGGCGGGAATGAGGAGGAGGGTCCAGCCTCTTTTCAGTGCTGGCCACTGACAGAACTAGAGGAAACAGCCACAAACTGAAACACCAAAAGTTCCACAGAAATTTAAGGAAAAAAATCACTGACATTGAGGGTGACAAAACCCTGAAACAGGTTGCCAAGAGAAGTGTACTCTCTATCTGTGGAGATTTTCAGAACCCTCTTGGATGCAACCCTGTTCCACATGTTCTAGGTGACTCTGTGTGTGCAGGAGAGTTGGACTAGATGACCTCTAGAGGTCCCTTCCAATGTTAAGCATTCTATGATTCCATGATTATTTGAATTATATTACCTTTGAATATTTTATTCATTCCTGAAAACATAGAACATAACATAAGTATTTTAATTGTTATGAAAAACTGAATTTTTACATTCTTTATTTTCCAATGTCTTACATACAAAAGCTCTTGAGACATAAGAATCTGGTTGACTGCAACAAAATTTTTTCAGAACTTTTGTTCATGTGCAGTGTGAACTATTTCTCACATCTGAAATACTTGTAGTGTGTCAGACACTTCTGGGACAACCCAATCAAGTATTGTTTCGAAATGATTAGGGAAGGACGGAGATAAAATCTGTTTGCATTTAGTTCTAAAACAATGATCAACACTTCTTACAATATCTGAAAATGAAATGAAATGCCTCAAACATCTATCTAAATAATTCTCAGCTTGAGTCCACTTTATAAAATACTTTAGAAATTACCCTGGTAACTCTCACTGTGTTAACATTGCTATGAGGCCTAGGCTTTGCAATCCAAGGATCTTCACTAGCTGCTAGTGATAGGCTCTTTTTCAGATCAGTCAACACCAGGTAGTTCTAAGCCGTTAAAAGTCTTGACCTCACTACCTAGTTGGTTCACCTCCCCAAGAAAAAACAAAACCAAAACAAAGCGAAACAACTTTTGTTCCTGGAATTCCTCTAGTTCCTAGCAAAAGTCTGTTCACTGCAAGGTCAGATGAGTCCCAGAACAAGCGCTAGGGAGGTGCTGAGAAAAAGAAGAAAACACAAACAGGACTGTGCCTTTTTGCAGCACTTAGCTACCGGTGCGATGAGAAAATCCTTTCCCCTGGATTAAATATTCAAATACAGTTCATATTGCCTTGAATTATTTTAAAATGTAATTTTAATTAAATCTAAAATTACTACCAAAGCCAAAATTAATTAATCAATATCATATTTTGTATTTTGTTAAAAGGAAGAGACACAGATGAGGACTCTAATATGCATGTTGTTACACCACAGTGTAGCTAAAACAAGAGAACCGTGAAATTCCATCCAAAACACAGAATACTGGCTTCCTGTAAACAAAAATACATGTGGACATGAAAAGATGTTAAAGAAACATATTCTAAACCATGACACTAGCAAAAATACTTGGCATATCTGATCTAAAATTCCACTAACATAAAGAAACTGGTGATAAAACAAATAACAGGCATTTTTGGTAGATTATGATATAAAAGTAGAAGAATTAGAATTTGTTCACATCTAACTTGCAAATGATAATTAAATTACAGTTTACATGTGATGATCATTTATTATTATAAAAAACAGAACCGTATATATGCATAAGACCATTTGCAAACAAATTGACATTGGAGAAACTCAAAGCCAATGGAACAACTTTAAAACCAATGGAACAATTTCCAACCGGTTTCACCCTCCATAGTTGTCCTCTGTATAATCTGTCCATCACCCACTATGTCACTTCTGGAGATCAACCTGAATTCTGACTATTCATTGAAGAACTACTCAGAAAACCCGAGTTACCTTCATACTATATAGGCTGAGAACTGGTGGGCATGATGGGCAGCAGAAAAAAGGTCTTCTGTAGCCCTGCGCCTTATCTCATGAAGTGTCTCCTTCTTGAGTATTACAGACCTTGAATATTTCAAATACCACATATTCACGGGAATATATTTCAGGCAACCCTCTCACAGCACACCAAGTTACAATCATCTCAAAAAAAAAAAAAAAGTTATTGAAGCATTGAAAGTTACCGAAATTATTCAATATAGAAAAACAAATGTGATCCATTGTAGGCTTTGAAGAAAAGTAATGAATGTCGCTTTTCTCTCATCTCCTTGCACTCCCAAATCACAACTCAAAATGGCATGTTGTGCTAAAGAGATTAGTTTAAAAGACTCTCAGTAGTATATGGTAGATTTTTTTTTCTCAGTTACTGCATTGTACCTTCCAGATAAAATTATGTATCATAAGTGTCTTCAGATAGTATTAGGTATTCCCCTCACAACAGGTCTACAACACTGGTGTTAGTCACCATGAAATGTTTGTATAAAGGCTTAGATGTGAAAGTATCAATTTTCATGTGTTTCTGTTTCAACAGCCAGAAGAGTCACTCACCTTAAAAATCAGTATTCAACTACAGAGCATCAATCTCTGCAATGTACAATTTCTATTCTTGAGGATTGCACAAACTGGTAGAAATTATCTCATATTTATGGAATGAATCAGACTGGTTTATTCATGAGGTTATGTTAACTACAAAGGATCTTCAATGAACAAACAAACTAGTTACATTCCTTAGATGGCTCAATTATTAAATCACAAAACTAATAGAGGTTGGAGCACTTTATGACTCCTTCTCAGTTCTGGGAATATAAAAAGTATAACAGTTTGTTTTTTGATAATAAATAGTAAAAAATAAAAAGTCCTATATGAACAGTGAGTCTCTTGGAGTTTACTGGCAGTAAGTTTAAACATTGTTCACTCAGATAAGGAGTTGCTTTGTGAACGAGGAATGGATCAGAACAATGTTCTACTAAAGGTCTGAAATGTACAATTAGCAAGGGAGATAAGGTGGAAAATAATTTTTAAATTTATGTATATATACATTCATAAGTAGTGTTATCCAAACCAAGAACCTAGACATAAAGCTTTTCTATAGTTTGGTTTCCTCAGATAACTTATTTCCTTTCTGAGGAAACAAAGCTCTGTCAGACTTGGTCTGTTGGTCATCATAATCTCCATTAAAAAAGATAAACTAATATGTTATAGTTTTTATATATTCCCTCAGCTGATCTCCACCTGATCCCTATAGCTCTGGTATGCCAAAATTTAGCGAGAATTGAGAGTTATAATGAGAAGTCATAATGCAACAATAACATATACTTATCAAAACCAACACTGTTTCTGTGGAGTAGCATCACAAAAATTTGATTTTTATTCAGAATATCTTTATTTGTATCAGTGGAGTCAAGATGTTGTGGCAACAAGATTTCTCTGAAATGTAAATTTAAATCTGCATTGAACTATCCATCTTTTCTTCTTCTGATGTGAAATTATTGAGACCTAGAGAATATAAATTATTGAGACCTAGAAAATATAAAAAAATGGAAAATTAGATAAATGAAACTTTTTTGTTTGCAGGGTTTATAAACTTAAGGAATATATAAATTACAGTGTTTATAAATTACAGTGTTTATAAATTTATTCTTAATAATAAATTGAAAATTAAGATCATATTTAACAGCAAATAAAATCATATTCCAGAATCTGAGTTTAAAAAAAGAAACCGAAGATACTGATAGCACAATTGTGAGAGGAATGTAAGGGCATTGAAGTGACTTGAAATTTGACATGAAACCAAGTGTAAAAAAAAAAGAAAAAAGAAAAACAGAAAAAAAGATTCATTGATGTTATCATTTGAGAGAAGAGTTCTATAAAAATGAGGGTTTCTAAACAAGCCTACAGGTGAAGCAATTTATACTGGAAGTTGCAAAGATCTTTATTGCTATATTGATTTAGGTCAAAAACACACTTTAGTCTTGGAGGTTAACAGAATTCTACTGATATTTCAGCAAGTTGATGAAATTATTCAAATCCTGGAGTTATAACAAACAAAGCAATTAGCTCTGCAAATGTAACAGATTCCAGTAAGAATATTTATGGGCAAGAATTAAAGTTTTCCTAATTATAAATAGTACATATTTTATTGTTTTTATTATGATATGATTTATCACTTTTTTGTAGGCCAGTGTTTGTAGGCATTTAGGCATTTAAATTATATTCCATCTCACTTTTGTTATACAGATCACAATGAAACTTGGTTCTAAACTCACAAAGGTTGTGTGTTTCTGATTATGTGTCTGAAAGTATTGTTCACAAAATGCAGAGTACCTTCAAACAGAAAAAAGAACAGAGTACGAGTGTTGAGATTTTCTAGTTATGGAGCAAAAAATAATTTTCATGGAAAGTAGCCTAGACTTTTTTAATGTATCAACAGCAGCAATATTGGGTGTAAGGGGCTAAACCAGCTATGAGAAGTAAAAAAGAAAAGAAAAAAAAAAGAAATCATGAATATTATGAATAGACCAGCGAGCAAGGAGCTGTCAACTCACGTATAGCAGTATATATAGCAGTATACCTTTACTATCACAGATTTGTCTTAGAATTAATCATCATAGCATTAACCAGCATGTTAAGCAGCCTTGTAGATTCCTTGCTGAAGCCCAAGCTACTTCACTTTCAATATTATTGACACACAGTAGATTAGGGAGTTAGATTAGAGTTAGCACAGGCAATACCTGCAAACTCTGAAAATGTGCCTCAGCTCTGTAGTATGTATTGACAATCAGTGTAGACATCCTTAATGACCTACTAAGAGAGTTCAACAGGTGTCTATAACTAAGGAGATAATCATATTACAAGAGCTCATCATTAGAACAGAAATTCAACACTTTTAAAAAAATCATAAAAAAAATTCTTTATGGATAGAATATCTTACATAGTTAAGCACATATAAACGTTTCCATATTTGACATGGAAAATGTCAAACTTTCCTGAAAAAAAAGTAATTGTTTGATCATCTTTTTTAACATGTTACTTCTGCCATTGATCTAATTGATTAATTACTTGTATTTAAAAAAAAAAAAAGAATAAATGTATTAGCTTGTGATCATTCATGAAGACCAGAAAAATTTTCTAATTTAAAAAGTGCTAGGCAAAATTTATCTGTGCATTTATGTCTAACCATATAAGAGTTTTTGCTGTCATTTCAAATGATCTGGACTGATAATTTGGTCACATTAATTATAATTCAGAAATATTGATTGCAATAAAGTATTATCTAAGCTGAATTACGTTTGTAGTTGGCATTGCAGAAAGAAAGGGGTTAAAAAGAAAGGAAAAAAATTGCTAAAAGGTAGGAAGGGGAAAAAAAAAGAAGGAAAAGATCTAACAACTTCAGTATGGAAACTGAGAAGCTAAAACAATGTGTTGGCAAAAAAGAAAGAATCTGATGTAAGCCAACATATGGCAGAAATCAGTGAAAGCTCTGCCAGAGAGGAAAATATGTTTAAGCCACAGGTTATCAAATAAATGCAGATACAGCAAAATCAAACACCAGAGGAAAACAAAAGTGTAACTGAGGGAAAGGAAGTCTAGCCTGTATACATACAGAGATAAAAGCTATGGAACAAAATGAAATGAAATGAAATGATCCTCCTCCTCAAACTTGCACGTTCTTTTCCTTGAAGGTATATATCAAAAGCCCGTATAGCCAAGAATGGAACCACATGGAACCACACACAGATTTTATTTATTTATTTTGATTTTGCATGCTAGAAATAGAGAAAGAGAAGAGAAAAGAAAGACTCTGGTCCCAGACTGTAAGTTGCCTCAGATAATTTTTGAAATATGGGATAAGTTACACTAAGGAAAACAATAAATTAGAGACATACCTGACACAATGTAGACCCTTGGCAAAATACTGTAAATATTGAGTACCCTTTATCTCTATCTCAGCTCCTCCTCTCCTTTATGAACATCTGTGCTCTCAAAGTAAACAAAAATATGTATATTTTTGAATTATGAAAAGCTCCTCTTTCCTGAAGGACAGAGAGCCAGCAATCCCATTACTTTAAATCAAAAGTGTCTGTGAGTACCTATACAGTAGGAAAGAATACTGGTCACTTAAAGAGGAAAATCCTAGACTATCTTGTTTTCCTTGCTTCAGCACAACACCTTATGTTCCAGCTGGAAGCCAACAAACAGCAATGGAAATCACAAAGAATTAGCATCATATACTCATGGCAAGAAAGTGCACTTAGCAGGTTGGCTACTTTGGTCTCTGGATCTAAGGAAACATTCCACAAAGATTACACTGAAGAATTCACTGAAGAAAAAATGACAAGCTGACTTGTTTGTACTTAGAGGATTCCTAGAAGATAGAAGAGCAAGGAATGTATCCTTTGAAACGTTAGAGAATACATCTAGAAAACTAACTGATAAATAAGGCCAGCAGTAGCAAGGTCCAAAAATGAGATATAATTCAAACACAGTTTGAGCTTTCCAGTTCTGTGAAGAGGAGTAGTCCTCACTTTAACCTATAAAACACAGGCAGGAGCAGCAAGAATTCCGGACTATCAGCCCATATCTTCTCCATAGGGTCTACTGGAAAATCAGGCAATGCGGCAGGCACTTCCAGTATTCCTTCTTGCAATCCTATGGAACCTGCTTTAAGTGACCCTGCTTGTGCAAGGGGGTTGGACTACATGATCTCTAAAGATCCCTTCCAACTTTACTGATTCTATGATTCTGTGATTCTTGTGAAAATGGAAATATTTTCGTCCTCAAAATAGCCAATTATGAAAGTAAACCTGACAGATTCCCACTGCTCTCAAGAAACATTAAAGTATACCACTCCTTTCCACATTTCATTGGGCAGCAATTTTTTCTCAGGAATGGGTTGTAAAATGTAGGTTATTTCTAGAGCTTTGGGGAAACATTTGATGGATAATCAAACTCTGGCAAACACACCTCCTTCAAGCTCGCAAGATAACCGATGGTTGCCTGTTGGGGATATTTGATAAAGTGTAAGTGAAAATTGCTGCACTGAGCCACCAACCCCCTAGAGGAAATAAGGTTTGAGCATCAGAGAGATGGAAAAGATATTAAAAGTGACAGAGAATACTCTTGGTCCCAAAGGATAACTTCTGTTTAAAAAGTATGTGATTGTTAAAGTCACTATTGCCTTTAATTACTTAATTAATTAAGCACACAATCAAAAGTTATAAACTGACTAATCTTTTTCTAGAGGGAATTTATTCACTGAGCAATTTCCTAATCTACTCACTACATAAGTATTCTTTCCCTTATGGCAAATTCAGGCAGTCAAATATGAAACTTGTCGCTTCCCTGGCTACTACAATATTATTTTTAAACCATTACCTGGTTAGGGATTTTCAATATACCTATGTGTTCATGTTTACATGCGTATAAAAATAAGTATTTCTCATTCCAAATGCATATATTTTAAATCGGTTATTATTACCATATATCTGAAGGCTATCATTTTGTTAAAATATATTGTAGCTATATCTAAAATATTTTAAAGGAATACCTGACAGGCCTGTACTTTTCAATGGAATTTCAGTCTTGTATGGCAGAATTTAGTCTATCTATAGACACACAGGCAACAACCTTTTCTGTCAAAGCATAGAAAGTAATAAAAATGTCAGAAGTTGACTTTATTTTTTAAGAATGGTCCATGAGAAATAGATTCTATAAATGCTGATATAAAATCATTAAAATGTCATTGTTTAAATCTCGACTTAAAAATGAAAGATTTGAAACAATTTTAATGACACTTCTGCATTTCGGTGCTTAGGAATATTCTGTAACTATATACTTCTAGCTTTTGGGTATGGTATACTATTACAGTGATGAATCTATCAAAAAATGATTTGTCCTTAAAATTAAGTGAACAAAAGAACTACTGGATTTTCAAATACCCTCTGAATACATATTGAATTAGGATGAGATTTAGAGGGAGGCTTTCATGTAGCTCATGGGCTTCTAAAGCCTGTTCTAAACCTGATTTATACGGTAATATCTGCACTCTACTATTACTGACATGTTACCTGTGTTTTTAGGAGACACTTCCTGGTAGATGTCTTTCAGTGGCTGCATCATGTTCGTGTGGTTTAAAAATTGTTCTTATTCATTATCTTATTTTAAGTTGTGTTACTCCTCTTTTTCCTAGAATGGTAGCTACAATTATAGCAGAAGGGAAAAAAAGCAGTTTCAAAGATTGCCATTCCATATAAAGAAATGGTTATTATTTTTCTTTGCTCCATTTTGGTCAGATTTTTTTTACATATTTAATTCCGTCTCAGCTCAAAAATAACTTCTGATCTTCTACCTATTAAGAAGTAAGTAGGACTAGTCATATCTCCTGTCTGGACATTACTTCTTGACTGTTTTTCCAGCTCAGAAATGTTACTTTATATGTGAAAAGCACTATTGCACTCTAGCCAGTACATGTGCTCGGGTAAATTCATTAGACAAGATGTATCATTTAAGATGAAATAATCTAGATTTTGGACACAGAATTTGCTGGTAGCTTCTAAGGCATTCTGATTCACGTTGTTTTAAGCTTTCAATATTCAAGATCATTTGGCCGCTGTGTAATATCCTGGATAATGTAATCCAATATCATTTAAAACTTGTTCTTGTGTGACTGTGTCAAGACAATATATTCTGTTTTTTTGTTTTTTTTTTTTACTGCAGTCTTTCAGAATTGAGTTTTTTCAAGCACTCTGACGCAACAGCAAGTCTGAATGTTATTTTCTGTCATCATTTTTAGAAACCAATAAAATAAATTGTTTTTAAAAGCATAACTGTTTAACGTGATGGATATAAAACATGTTGTAAAACAATTTAAACAATAATTTCAGTTTGTAATTGAAAATGTGAGAATTTGCTTTCTAAAACTGGAAAAATATGACAATAATTGTGCATCATTTCATGTATTCATCTACATGCACATCATATTAATTTCCTGAAAAGTAAACTGGAAAGCATCTCCGTGGTGAGAGATTTGAGAGTCCTGGTTGACACCAAGTTAACCGTGAGGTAGCAGAAGGATGGTACATGCCAAGGGAGGGGATCCTGCCCTTCTCAGCTCTGATGAGGTCGCATCTGGAGTATTGGGGGCAGTTCTGGGCTCCCCAGTACAAGAGGGATGTGGAGCTTCTAAAGAGGATCTAGCGGAGAGCAACAAAGATGATTAAGGGACTGGAACATCTGTTGTACGAGGACAGACTGCGTGAGTTGGGCCTGTTCAGCTTAGAGAAGAGAAGGCTGAGAGGGGACCTTATTAACTTGTATAAATACATGAAGGGGGACTGTAGGGAAGAGGGGGCCAAGCTTTTTTCGGTGGTGGCCAGTGATAGGACAAGG
>JAUBOD010000613.1:1150986-1169392 GCA_032353885.1 Nothura maculosa | reverse complement strand
TATTGGCTATCAGGAGAGGGGGTCCCGCCTTCCCGTACAGCGCGACATCTTCCGGCCGCCAAACCCTAACCACCACAGCTAATATAAGCTTTAGACATGTGTAGTAACCTGTGGTGACAAGTTGCATCAGTTCTTTCCACTATATGGAAAAGTACTTCTTATTGTTCAATTTGAAACTGCCATTTGATTTTTTTTTTTTTTTTGCAATGGCTTCTAGTTCTTTTATGATGAAACATACTAGAGGATAGTTCGCAAGTCGATTTCTTCATAACATTTCAGATTTTATACATATCTGTCAACAGCTGTTTCTCATCAGTGAATGGGAGAATTAGTATGGCAATTGTTATGAAATGCTAGACAACGATTCATGGTGATAAAGAGGCAGTGGAGGGAAGAGGAGACACCAAAGCAAGAATATTTAAATTATGCTTGCAAAAAGATGAGAGGAGAGGAGAGAAAAGTGGGAGGGAAGAGGAATAGGAGGGGGGAGAGGAGATACTTTTCTTTCTAACAAGATCATATTGTGGAGTTTATCAATTATATCATTTTTGATTTGTCTCCAAAACGGCACTTTATTCTTCTCACTTCTGAATCAACTGTAAGCTGTGCTCACTAGGGAATATCAGAAATACTTCTTTCCTTGCCCTTCCTTATAGATGCTATAGCTTGCTACATTCAAAGGATGAGTTATTCAGTCCTTTGCCATTCATGTTTCTCTTCTCTCAGAATTTGTCAGAAGACTTGCGTAGGAAAGGGGGTTGCTGAAGCTGTAGGTACTGTCTACTGCTGATGGAGGACAGAGAAACTTGAAGCTGTTGTATTACTCTCATGAAACTTCAGCTAAGTGGTAGGAAGACAGAAGTTAAAACAGGCCAAGGGCTATGAAATGGCCCAGAGAGTACAAGTAAAAATCAGACACTGGATTGTTTTTTGAAACACAGACACTGTGCTGTGCTATTCACTTTATTGCAGTTTCTAAAAGTATTTGGAATGAAATTCCCAATAAATGAAACCTTATTTAAAAGATGATTGATGGACTAAGGAAACCTCCTCTTGAACCATATGCATCACAGAGTTGTTTGTTCACAAAATCAATTGTTTTTTGGTGTGTCTGTGTCCTTAGAGATCAAACATTTGATCCGACAGTCATGATTGTTTCAAGGAGTTTGAGATAAAATCTTAAAATGACTTTACAGAACTGAAGTAAAATAACAGCTTTACTTTATTGGCATTGAGTCAATTGATTTTCTTAGAAAGCTTTTCGTAACTATCTAATAGTCAGAGTCTGAATTTTCTAGCTTAACCACCTTCCACTGGAAAACTGAAAGCAATTTTCTTTTCATTTGAAGATGGGTTACACAGTTTAGTGGGAGATGAAGTTCTGATACTTAAACATTTTGCCAAGTAAGTGCTTTGAAGCTTCTTTAAACTGAGTTGAATTACTTATGCTATAGGGTATCTAAGAGAGGTTTAATGATTTCAACAAGTTTAAAAACATATTGCATACAATGCTGGAAGCTGTTATATACTTTCCTGAAAACTGGCTCATTTTAGAGTTTTAAAGCTCCTGGGCATTTTAGAGTTTTAAAGTTCCTATCTGAAACTTTGTAATGCTAAATCTGATATAGTATATACATAAGTTATTCTCAGAAAAGTATCACCAACTCAGAGACAGAGAGCCTTCTTCAAAGGAAAACAGAATAAAGAGCATGACACGTAACAGTGAATTAAGAATGAATGAAACATATTTGAGAGTTTTTCTTAGGAGACTGTTTCCTTTACTGGCAAGATCTGTAAAAAGAGGAGATACTTTTACCACGCTGTAGTTTCTCCTGTTTTGTCTATTTTATCTTTTCTCATGAAAGCTTAAACTGCTTTTCTCTGGTAACTTTGTATAAGAATTTCTATATCCCTTCCAGACTTTTGCTAGTTAACAAGTGTTACTTTACATTCACACTCTCCCATCCAATGCTAATTGCAATGGTTTTCTGCTGTACTAAGTTCTTTACTTTTGCATGTGTACTTTATTTTTTTTTTAGTAATAAGTAAAGATTTTATATGTAAAGAAAACTGTAATTCATTGATGTAATGCCAAATCTTTGAATTATTTGTTCTTGCTAAAGGCATTCTACATTTTATGGAGCCTTTCCTGCCTGATTCAGAATTTGCATGTGCTATAACTGCAGGTTTGTGATGCATAAACCCAAAGTCACACTTTGTGAATGATTTATAGAGGTGATGTCATAGCCAGGAGCCACCATTTAAAAATATGAACAGATAATTAGTCCAAATATTTGAAACAATCTATTAGAATTTCTGAATTGTCTTATAGACCATAGAAAACTCAAAATGGCTGGGACCAAAATAGCACCAAGGCCTGCTGAATCTATTAACAAAGAAAATAGGTAATCAAGTATTAGATTTGATAAACTTCATTCAACTTGATTCTACTTCTTTGCAATCTTCCTGTTTTAGGCTATTTTCCTTCTTTATCCTTCACATCTGTGTATATAACCTGTAGTCTGATATTTGATTTTTAAGTATTTTAGGACAAAGGCTTTTTAATTATTATTTTGCTGGTATTACTATTCTGTTAGTATGTGGCTGGCCCAGTAGGAATGTGATATTATTAAAAGGCAAATAAATAAATATATGCATGCACACTTCACATGAAATGGTGAATTCTTGTGAAGAAAATGGAGTCAATTGGCAGAACTATATCCTACTATTCATGTGGAAATCTTTGGCTGAATCCTGAAGGTGCTTGGCAATATTAACTTATCTCTCTGCATTATTTTCAACATAAATTGCAAATGTTCTCTTCAAGCATGTAAAAATGTAGGGTTAATTTCCTGTAACACACAGAAAGAGAAATGCTTAGAATATTTGTCTATAGAAGGCCAAATATTCTGCTGAACTCCATGCTCTAATACATGCTAATGTTTTGTTTTGATTTACAGATGTTTTTAAATTATATTTTGTTGTCAATAACTTATAGTTAAATAACTTACTGAATATTCTTCTGCGTGATATTCATTTAGAACATACAGAAGAGCCAAAAAGAACCTAAAATCTGTTTCCAGAAATGACAGTCATGTAGGATACCATCCTGTCCATATTTCAGCCTTTCCAGCCACCTATCCTTGGGCAATCAACTGCTCAGAGTCTATTTCAGATCCTGTGAATCTCTACTAAGGTCTTAGTCAGCTGTCTTTGCTAAGAAAGATAAGCTTTTAGCTGGATTTACTCAGTACATATGTTGATCAGTAAGACAGCTCTGGCACTCTCTCCCATAGGGAAATAGTCTTGGGTTAGGCTTTGCAGGTAATAGACTGAGTCAAGGAGATCCAGACTGAGACATAACGGAGATATCAGAGGATCTCCTATAAATGGCAGAAGGAAACAAGGAGTAGTCAAATGTAAATTACTGGGGACTTGATAATCCTAGAATCCTAGAATCATTATATAAAAGCACAAAGAGAAATCAAGGAAAAGTAAAGGGCATAAGAGGTATATAAATCAAGAAGATTACTGCTACCATAGCCAGTAGATTAACCTCAACTTTTAAATGATTGAAAAATTGTTAAGTAGATTGAAAATGAAAAGAAAATTGTACAAGACAAGAGGACATGTAATAGAGGATTTTACAGGTTCATCAGAAATAGAAATTGGAGGAGACTCTAAGCCCATTAAGGAAAAAAAAAGAACTTGCTAACAAAGTATGTGTGCATTCCCTAGATATTAAGGTTTATTTGTTTCAGTTTGAGACAAAGAGACAATAAGGGCTAGCAAATATAATTATAAAATGAAAAATTTAGTCTCTGGAATGTATAAAAGACATTAAGGAAAAGAAACATGGTTTTAATTTTTTGGCTTTTATTATTTTAATTATTATTAATTAGAAAAGATCTTGCAAGCTCTGCTATGTATACAGTGCTATTCTTTTAGAATTACAGTGAAAGTAAAAGGGAATTGTACTGTAACAGTACAGTTCTTTTGTCACAGAAACAAAGTCTGAAAGAATAGCTTCCAGAGGCATCTACATTTATGCAAATCATAAGATGTGAACACAGCAGGTGTTCACAAACATTCAGAGCTCAGTCCTTTGCACTTTCTTTTGTTCCAGCACCAGGAAAGTTGCAGCACTAAAGCAAAAATTAATACAACTATCATGTTCAGAGGTACTGTTTCCAGCAGAAGCAACAGTTGGCTTAATAGAGAAAAGATGGTAATAAAATTGCACATAAAAATGGGAATCTGCAAGTCAGATTGGAAGTAGAAGATAAGCTGGACATAGTGGACTTCATATTGCAGGTGTTTTTTAATACTGGAAGAAAAAAAAGTTGTTTAGACTTAAAACCAGATCATTGGCATTAGCAAAATTGGAATTAGATAAGTGTTTTCCAGCTGGGAACTTAGCATACAAATGATACAACTCAGACAAAGGAATTTACAAAAAGTAAGCAATTGTAAGCAAAAGTAGGCAATAGTAATTGTTAGAAAAAGTAAGCAAGGTTGCCTTGCAACGGAGAGAATATGATCCAAAACTCAACATGAAAATCTAGCTAATGTAAAGCTGTTTTATGTAGTGTACCAAAAAAATAGCTAAAAAAAGGAAACAAAAAAGAAGAGTTTCTTTAATACAACATGTATTAGAAAATGTGTGAACAAAGCTTTGCATTTAACTTGCAACCCTGAGAGCATCATGAAGCACTCAGACTGCCCTGTGGTTGGTTATGATCCTATCAGAATTTACAGAAACACTGTTTGTGTGCAGAGCCTTGTAACTCAGGATTGCCTTCTGTTTATGTTCCATTAAGTATTCTGTGCAGTCAAATATACCTTACACAAAAAAATGAATAAAAATGGAGATCTAAAGTAAGTAATGTCTCAGCATTGTACTCATGAAATAATATAGTGGATGCCAAGGTCTATATGGTTTCTATGTGCAGTTCACCTTAGAGCTATTAACTACACTCTAAAACAAGTCTTTCATTAATGCTGGCCAGTAGACAGCTTACCTCATTAGTTCAGATTTGTTAACCTATTTATCATAACACTTCAGTGCTCAAACTGGACTCCAGCCATTATTCTGTTCTTCACACTTATATTCCCAGGGTACAGATATTCTATATGTTTTTAAATGTTACACTGTTGGTATAGGAAAGTAGTATCATCACTTTGGTATGTTACAATCTGTTGTAGCGCACAATGTGATAATGAGGAACAGTGAATAAGAAAATTATTACCTCTCTGTTAATCATTTTGTAGAGTCAGGTTGACCTAGTCTGTAATTTGTCTCCAGAGACGATGAGATTTCATAAATGTACACAATCAAGCCTGTGCTGGGAATCTGAAACTTAATCAATAACAAGAAACTTTACCTTGAAATAACCCTAGAGAAAACTGTGTAACCTTGGTCAGCATATCACCTGCTCCATTATATCCTTGCCATGTCATGTCCACTTCTTGCAGGAAAAAGAGAAAAAAGTTGCAGAAAACCTCTGTATTTTAAGAGGGTCTATATTGCTACTTAAAACATTTCTGGGCCTCATATTTATCAAGCAACTCAACTCGTCTTTGCTCTCCCCATGTACAGAGCTATCCTCTCATTTTTCACGCTATACACAAGAGTAGGTATTGCTCTTACCAATGTGCTTTAGGATTTATTCATAGTTACAGCCTGAAAAGTGTATAAATGACCTGTAATTCTTCTGTATTCCATTTATTATGTAGTTGCAAGCAGTGATAATTTCAGGGCAGCGTTCAGAGCAGGATGGCATTTGGGGGAATTACTTCTGTATTTTCTTCTTTTCTACTGCAAAACAGATTTACCACTCTAGCAAACTGCGACACTTTTGCTAACAAAATGTCTTTGGGGTGAAGGTGATTGATCACACTGAGAAGTCTCAGACTACACTGGCTTTAAAGAACTTAGCTGGGAGAATTCTGATTTCCCGAGGTGAAACTGTCTGCCTGAGGGCAATGCCAAGTGCTATTTTGTAAGGGTTAAGTTGCATTGAATTGAAATTGCTCTCCTTTAAAATGTCTTCTTCTCATCAAATTGGAGCTAACTTTGAAGCTCCAATATTATAAATATATCCAATAGCATATTCCAATAATATGTTATTTCCTGGTTGCCATGTAAGTGGATAACCACTTATGCATGTGGTTTTCACTAACTTTGAGGGCTAAAGTAAATATTAGGGGGATTGCCTGACTGAAGGTATATATAAACAACAACATTAATGTGTTGAACAACATGAATGTGCCTGAGTCACACACATAGTAAAACATTACACAGCATTGTAAAAGATTGAAACTGATTGAGTGTAAGTTTACAGAGGTGTTTACTATGTCATTAAGGAAGCCAAGTTTACAGTGCTCATTCTTTGAGAACCAAAGCTGAAACACAATTGGCTACAGCCTTTGAGGGGAAGCAGGTCCGAAATACGAGAAATTTTGGTGTAGAATCTTAGGAGGTCAAACACAAAACTGACTAATATCACAAGATAATGTATACTAGCAATCAAACAATTTCTGATGCAATGTTTAGACCATATAAGCTGTCATGGGCCAAACCAGTGAGGTGACAGTGACAGTGAGATATGTTCATTAGCAAGAGTGTAAGAGGCTGAGTGCACTGAACTCTCACCAGCACCAGATTAGCAACATTAGGGGCTGTGTCCTTAGCTCTGTTGTCTAAGATGTGTTGTCTATGAATTGGTCTAATTCCAGAATTGGGATCTGCCTCTTATGAACCCACTGATATTGTCTCTTTTTGAAGCTGCCTCTAGCAACAAGTTTTTAAAGTCAGTATGGGAATTTTGTTAGCAGATTCTAAAGTCCTTTAATTTGCCACCATGGTATATAAGTGACACAGTTCTTAGAAGTGAAATAAACTGAAAACTTTTATATGCTTGACCCCTCCACTGTCCACACCAGCACCTGATTAAGGTTGACAGACCATCTGATAGTCATTGTGCACACCCCTGCTCCTTTGAAGCCTCTTGATGATACTTTAGTCTTCTGGGGTCTTTATACACTTCATTAGATGTAATCTGCTAAAACATCTTTCCATGCTACCATTCTTTAAAAAAAAAAAAAAGAAAAGTAATTCATTACCCATCTGGAGCACTTTAAGATCTTTGATCTTAAATTACAACTTTATAAATATATATATACACTTTCTTACTTAACTGTAAATGCTATATAATTCTTGAGAAGAAACAGAAAGTTTGACATGTGGTCATTTATGCTATGTGTACAATGGGCCTTCCTGACCCCAGTATGTTTAGTACTTTCATGAATGTCTTCCCACATGGGAAGATGGAAAAAGTTGGGGAACAGGTTGTAGGAACAAGTTTGGACTTGTGAGCATACATTTTCCATCTCAAAATGTGCATCAGAGACATTTATAAAGTGTCTATACAGCTGTCTAAATGGTTGACTTACTAGAAAGAGTATGCAGTTCCTAAGGTTCCTAAGGTTTCTAAGGTATGCAGTTCCTACACAAGTAGGAATAGTCATGCAGCTTGCCTGGTATTTTGGTTCACATGAGGAAATTCTATTCCTTTCTGACTTGATCTATGCAAAAATGTCTATGACAAAACAATAAGCTTACAGTTGCCAAAAAGAAAAGTTGCTGACATCCCTTAAAATACTAACATGATTAAAAACATTTTCTACTTACCTCTAATTTCCTTTCCAAAGCTAAGATCACTCTTTCAAAGGGTTGTGTATTAAATCCACCACGATCTTCATTTCAGTAAAGCAAAACGCATAGATAAGCAAATGATACTACCAGTGCAGAGCATATTGAACCAGTTTTATTTCATATTTTAAGCTGTTAAACCAATAACCAGGAATCTCAGAGCTTTCTGCTCTGCTCTTACAACTGCTGTCAATCTTGTCTCTCAATCTTAGGATGTTCTTGATCTTAATTCTGTACACTTTTATGTACTGTGCTGCACTTTACTTTTTATTTCTTATGTATATTTTTATTATTATATTTTAAATAGTGCACTAAATTCTCAGAGGGTGTGATAATAAAGATAACATAATGACAATAAAAATAGCTACTTAGGAACTATTATATTAACAAAACATCACACAAAAGACAAAAGTTCTGAAATAACACATGGGTGTATAAAATTAAAATGTGACTACAAACACAAAATTCTTTCTCTGTTCTTCATTCCAGTTCAATAAATTTTGATAACAGATTTTTTTTTTGCAGAAATATTCATCTTACATTAATGGCAAATTGATACAGAATTGCTCTGGTTCCTAGACCACAGTCGAGTTGAAACGATGGAAACATTTGTGAGTGCAAGACACTATTAAGAAGAATGAACTGTTCTCACTTTTAAAGGAAAACCTTGCTCATATATCTTGCTTAAAAACATGTTTTTATACTCTGTATTCTTTTGGGGACCAGATAGTGATGAGTTCTTTTAATTCTTTTAATCCTTAAAATGAATTTCTCACCATACTGAAATAAAGGGCAACTCTCCAAAGGCTTATAACAAGATTTCAGTTTCTGTCTTATGTAAGATATATATTTTGTTGAAAGTTTTACATTATTATTTTTTTTCTCTTCCAAATAGGCTGATCTTGATCATTAATATTTAAGAATAATAAGCAGATTCTGTTCAAGTAGTTCTACATAAAAGATACTCTTTTGAAAAAGTTTGGGTTTTGTATCAGTGAGATGTGTTCTTCTGAAAAGCATTAGACTTCCAGGGTGCATAAAGAGCATCCTTTAACATGTTCATCTTCTCAGAAATATACTCTATATCAAATAAAAAATTGTGTTACTGCCACATTAACTGTTATTTGTTACTGAGGTTTTTTTTATTATTATTATTTTCTTACAGTAGTATGGCCCATTCTACTCCTGTAAAGCAGTGTAATACATAACACTGGACACAAAATTAATAAATAAAATTACTATCTCTCCAGATTCTTTCTACAATATAAGCAACCTAAACTGAGTGGCTTTCTAACCTTTTACTCAAATGTCATTTTTATTAACCAGGAGCCAATCGATGCCGCAGATGACTTCGTAAGGCAAGCTTAGAGTCCTATATCTGTTCCATTTAATTCTATAATTCCAAAATGATTACCATTTGAACCTGACTAGAGATAGTACTTGAGGCAGCTGCAAAAAGGCAGTGCACAAGTATTGAAACCTTTGTAACTGCTGCTACTGCATTTATCTCCACACCATCCATTGGCTCTTAGCAATTTTTTGAAGGTGCTATAGAAAATCCTCAGAAAGAAGCTGCCAGGTCCTTGCTCGTGCTGTGAAAATGACTATATTAAGCTAATTTTTTGGATGTGTTTTCTTGTGGTAATGCTTAACCAAATGAGTTTTGCTATTTTGCAGCAGGGCCAGGCATTAATAACATTTTTATTATTCTAGTAAAAACAGTGGTGTCTTAGGCCACTGGGTAACTTCTCGCTTGTAATTTTGTATACTGAATAATGATCCTAATGTAAACACGATCAGTCATTGAACTGACTAATACAGCTGTCAGGGAAGAATAGAGTTTAATGGTGGAGACTCTCTCAGTACAAACTCCCTTAAACTTACAGACTGTTAATGAGAACTGCAAGAACATATACCATTACAGAAGCCTGGCAAAGTGAATCATCTACTAAAATATTTAAACATGAAGATCAATGGGAAGGAGATGGAATGGTATTATCATGAGCACAAGAGCACATGAATTGAAACACTACAATGCTTAAATGAGTCGCCCTTTTTATTGTTTGATAGCTTGTATATCGAAACAATATCAAATCTAAGTGACATTATCACCTTCATTTGTGCATTTGTGTAAACAAAATAATGGGTCATTTCAGCCTCAGTCCTGTGTTTTTTTCTCAGATATGCCAATAAATCAGAATCTAGTAAGGACTTAGAGCTTTCACTTAGGACTATGAAAATAGACTCTCAAGTCATCATGGTAAATTATGATTTTTCAGAATTTTTCTCATCTCCTTACATAAGATAAATATTGATTACTTTGTCCTAGTAAAACCTCAGATGCTCGTAACAATGATGCTCCTAACTTCTTTTAAATATTCATAAATAAAACATAGAGAACAACTCTTTCAAAGTAGGGAAACACAAGTTAAGTTACAGGTCTGGATATAAGTTGTCATCCCTTATTCTCCTCATTCATTACAGGGACTCTTAACAGAGCATTAAGGCCAAATATTTACAAGGCAGAAATTAACTCCATGCACTACATCAGATTTGGAAATTACCATTTTCAGGAAAATCTTTCTGGTTTTGTATAGCTTTTTTTTTTTAATAAATCTTAATAAGATTTGCTTAATCTAAAAAAAAAAAAAAAAATCCCCCCACCAAAATCTGTGCTATCAAGCCATCAAGGAGCTCTGCAGGACCTTGAATTGCAGAAGGCAAGAGGTAAGTAATTGCATATTTTCTTCACATGAATAGGCTGTAGCAATCAAGCAGAATCATTGGTCAATCAGACACTGGATTAGAAATGGAGAGGTGATATAAATCAATCTCCAGAGGCTCATCAGGGGTTCTTTCTTGCTACTTAGGGCAACTTTTCAGGAATTATAGCTACAGTTGAAGAGGAATTTGAGCTTAGGTTACAATCATTTCTTGAAATTCTTGTGAAACAGTAGGGAATATCAACCTTTCAAGGAATACATCAGGAGAGAGTGGTTTTAATTGCAAAAAAAAAAAAAAGGCAGGAAGAATGTCAGTAGCTTCAGGGTGTGAGTAAGGCAGGAAGATTAATTATTGATAGAACAACTTTGCTCATTTACAAAAAAAAATGTGATTAAAAAATCTGTAGCTGAGAAAGGACTTTTCTTTGGTTTCTTGAATCAAGTTTTGTGGTTCATACATTTTTCTCATTTTACCTCAGTAGTCAGCATAGCTCATGCAATAAATGCAGGAAGAAGAACATTTAGTAAGCTTCAGGCAATCTTGACTCTTCTTCAATTAAAAAAGTAAGGATAAGATAAAAACTAGATGACCACTGCCTCCTATAAAGTGCCTTCCCTCCAAATATTGACAAAATCAGAATTAGATGTTCCCCCTCTCCAATTCATTCCAGGCTTTTTTTTTCCCCCTCCTTAAGCAGTAAAACTTTGTCAGGATCATCTTGATCACTACATAGCATGATCTGTAGAAGAAATAATGTCAGACTTCCTTAATTTGTCTTGATCATAATTCTTCCCTTAATGCTATACATCAAATAGAAAACTGAAACTCCTTCCAAAAGATGTATGTAGGAGTATCTCAAAATGATGAAAGGGCTGTAATATAAAACTTAAATGAAGAAGAAGAGGAACAAATTTCCTAAAATAAGTGCAAAGAAATACAGCAAGCATTCCAAAATGATTTAAACATATATGCAAATAGTTTGGCTATCTGAAACATTTAAAGATCTGAAATTTTACTTTTATATGGTATTTATAGTCTCCGTGTTAATGTATTTTTTAAAATGTAGAATAGTGATATATGTGTGAAGACCCCCTGAAAGCTCATGTATGATGCAGCAAATGAAAGAAGAACCACTCCCTCAGCATCCTTAGGATTTTCAGGCCACAGAGAGCAGCAGAAATAGGTTTTGTTTAGGAAAAATAATGAATTTTTATGTAGCATACAATTTAAAGTTTTGATACTGATATTGATCCAGAAGTTCTTGGACATGTGGCAATGGTTAGGAAAAATATATCTAGTTTGAAGTTTGTGAATTAATAGATGGAAATGCTTTAGAAGATTTTAGGAATGATTCTTTGCCAGGCTAACACTCATTATAGCATTTTCTTGCCTGATTTATTTTCTCTGAGAAAGACAAACTTTAACATTTTGAAAATATTTGTGACAATGAACATTAAAATTTATGTTTGTAGAAACTTCGGTACAGGTCAGACAAGAGAAAATATAGAAAAAATAAACTAAATATTTTTGAGAGTGTAAGACAAAAGGCATAGCTCACATCAATAGGGATGAATGCAAGGTTTCCCCTCCTGCCTAATGAATTCATTACTGATGAAAATTTACTGATTCTTTTTGCACATGCTGTAAAAGTGAACACTATTTTTAATAGGAAAAGCTATATGGGATTAACACTCCTGATGAGGAGTGTTCCTAAGGGCTTTTATCTCCAGTGAACTGGACTCAGATTCTGTCTTTAGCTGAAAGGGAAAGAATATGAAATAGCCTTTCTTAAAAAAAGGAAAAGGAAAAGGAAAAGAAGAGGAAAAAGAAAGGGAAAAAGAAACGGGAAAAGAAAGGGAAAAGGAAAAGAAAAATGAAAATAAAAACAAAAAAAAAGAAAGGAAAAAGGATAAGGAAAAGGAAAAGAAATAGGAAAAAGAAAAGGAAAAGGAAAGGAAAAGGAAAAAGAAAGGGAGGTCTCTTATCCTTTTCAGAGCTGGATTTTTATGCAGTGCAGCAAGTCTTATGTTTATATTTAACTTTGGGTGCATTCAGCTATTTATCCACACACACATACCAAAAAAAAAAAAAAACAGATTTAAATATATGGAAGAAATCTCTGGGGAGCAAAGAATAAAACAATGTATAACCTTGACAAATAAAAAGAAAATTTGGGGAGGAAAAAGTAGGCTTAATACTTCCACCATCTTTTGATTCTCTACTAAGAATTCCTGTAGGATTCTATGCCTAGAAATAGTTATGCTAAAATATTTTCTCCTCAATTCGTAACTAAAAGTAAAGGCACCAGAAAGAATAAGAAAGAATACTGAATAAAAGCATAGTATTCTAAAAAAACAAGGTTTCGTGCTCATTTTTTTCTGCCTCATTATCATAATTCTTCATTTAAGTGGCAAAGAGAAGTGACACATGCATATGTTTATCAGTTGCTCACTGTCTGGGTCTGGACCAAGGAGAAAGTTCTTCTACATCTACATAAATATTAGGAAAAAAACAGAATTATCAAAAGAAAAATATGGAAAATACACCCTAGACAATAAAATCTAATTGAGAAAAGTTTGAGTACTGGACCATTCCTAATGGGGAATTCCTAATTAGGACTGGTCCGATACTCAATCTTTTTTCAATTCAAACTCCAATGAGGGACTCACAGTAAAGCTGTTATAATTTACTTTTTAAAAAATATTGTAACATATTCCAGCTGCACCATGTTAGACATGTTTGTACATGTCAATATTCTGCTAACCTATCTTTATATAAATAGTTAAGTAATATTTTATCAGATATTTTTATTGACTTTTTTGCTTTCTTTATGACTTCTTATATTTTAATCTTAACCTTATCTTCTACTTTAATATTTAATCTTAAAACGAATATCACAGCAAGAAAAGGTCAACATATTATATAGACTTTTTTTTTTTTAGAACATCTCTGTACCTGTAAAATGCAAGAAAACTCATTGCAATTCCATTAATATATGTTGCCCTCTTTGTTAACTGCTTCCTAAAGCCACTTTATGAACAGGTAATTCTTCACCTCACAGATTATCCACTGACATGTGAATTAACAGTATCAAGAAGGTTTACATTACTAATTGTAGCTATTTTGAGCTCAGTTGTCGCATACAGCCTGTGCAAAATAGTTTTTAATGAGGCTATTGCTCTTTTTTTATGTTATATTCTTAATTCCTTTCCACTGTGGTTACAATGCTAATCAACGGCTTCCTTTACAAGACCCATTCTAAAAGGAAAATAATTAAGTCTTACCAAACACAAAGTAAGTTTCTAAAGTTTTTGTTCCCATTATCATTTTTGTTGTATATCTCAAAAAGCTTAATTTTTGTTTGTTTAATATTTGATACTCATTGCTTACAAAGTTCAGGTGTGTATGTGAAGCAGCTCTCCAAAGTCAGAGACCTGCTATGCAGAAGGAGGGGCAGAGGCATGATGACGCTGTACTATACTTGCTGCAATTGCTTTGTCCCAGTGCTAGCCAGTCCTTTGAGGATCCCTCTCAACCTCAGGCTACAGTAAGTTGAGAGAAAAATGTCACAATAGGCATTCTCCCAGGGGGCGAATTAAGGAGCTATAGATTCTTTCCTAATGCTCCCGCCCTTCCACTTTTCCTGGTAGCTCTTGACTTTGTGGAGAATTGTTGAAATTCTCTGCAAGGAGAGAAACAGACTAGCAACAATCCCCAAATTTGTGAAGCTATTCCTCTGTGAAGGAAGAGAAGCACCTTTCCTAAGATCAAAAACTGTGTTACTCTGACATTGCTGTCATAAATCCTTCAATCTTGTTATTTTGGCAAGGGGAAATTTAACCACACTTAGAATGAAGGATATGTAAGGGTAGAAGAGGCCCTACAAATCTTTCTTTATAGATTTTATTCCAATTTATTTTTTTCTTTCTGTTTTCTTTTGAGATGTCTGTATCTTCTTTGTAGACTCTAAAATTAAAGAATACATTATCCCACCTAATGACTAAGAAGGTTATGCATCTACCTACATGCTTTATTTTCTTCATGTGCTCCTCTGCAGCTGAAAGAACAGATATATGAAATTATCAGATATCCTCTAGCAGAAAGAGAGCAAATTTTAAGAGATCATTACCACAGTGCCCTCACTTACACGTAGTAAAGCGAGTATTGCTATTCCTCTAATGTGTGTCTCTCAAAATTATGGTCAGCAATTCTATTAAATTTTTCAATTGATATTTTCTGCTACTCAAAAAGGTTACTGTACTGCACATTCAAGGTTTTACTCAATTCTTTTCCCCATTCGCTATATAGGTATATTTATTTCCTGGATTATCTGTCAGCAATCTTATCACTTTACATTGCTCTTCAGTAAAGCTCCTTATCAGCTCAGGACTCTTCTGAGTCTTTCTGAACTTTGCTGTCTTCCACTTTTATGCTGAATGACCCCCATATTTTTATAGGTTGTAAACTCATCTGAGAAACTGAATGCTGTCTTTTCCAAGAGGATAACCTTCAAAGTGAGCAGAATCAGTCCTAATGTTAATCCATGTACTACCACTGCAGACAATTCTCTATAACAAGCTGCTTTGATTATTTCGTCTCCAGTAGTCATCTAGTTTCCTAATCTACTCAAGATTTTCAGTCTTTTTAGAATGACAGTGTAATCTTAATTGTCCACTTGCAATGTTTTGTTTCTAAAGTATACTTCTGGTGGGAAGACATACACAGAAAAATTGTGGGAAGACAGAACAAGTAATAGGACACATCTAGGATAAGAAGTCTTATAAAGTGCTTATGGCCCTTAAAGAGCAATCAGAAAGAATGTACAAATGCACAGAAATACCAGAGGATGTAGAAGCTGAATAAACCAAAACCATAAAAAAAAAAAATCCATGCTCCATTTTTTTTAATCAAAGAATGGATGGTACTGAATTTTTAAGTCTAGTGAAATGGAAATAGGAGGAGAAGAAAAAGTGTAGAACACGAAGGGTCTTTTACTGATAAGAGAGATTAATGTTTGGAAATAACATTATAAAGCAAGAAAAGAGAGATTAAACTACAGTTACAGCTGCAGTTGTGGCCATATTTTTGAATAGTTATCAATTGCATGCTTAATGTTCTTCCTAATTTCTCCTGAAGCCACTGTTTAAGCAGTCTTAGGTAGATTTGAAGTATGTAAATGTGGGTAATAGACACTCTTATGAACCAGAAGATACTTACTATATGGTTAAATATTCATTTTAGTGCTTTGCTCTGTACATTGTATTTTGAGATTTAAAAGTGGTTAAGATGTTTAAAAGTGGTTAGTGGTGTCCCACAGGGGTCTGTGCTGAGCCCGGTGCTATTCAACCTGTTCATCAGTGACTTGGACAAGGGCACATGGGCACCCTGAGCAAACTGGCAGACGATATCAAGCTGGGTAGAATGGCTGACACTCCAGAGTGCTGTGCTGCCATCCAGTGGGACTTGGACAGGCTGGAAAGTTGGGCAGACAGGAACCTCCCGAGGTTCAACAAGGACAAGTGCAGGGTCCTGCACCTGGGGAGGAATAACCTCAGGAACCAGTACAGAACAGGGATTGACCTGCTGGAAAGCAGCTCTACAGAGAAGGAGCTGAGCGTTAATCATGAGTCAGCAGTGTGCCCTCATGGCCAAGAAGGCCCATGGGATCCTTGCTGCATCAGGAAAGTGTTGCCAGCAGGTGGAGGGAGAGAATCTTGCCCCTCTGCTCTGAGGAGGCCCCACCTGGAATACTATATGCAGTTCTGGGCTCCCCAGAAGAAGAGCTATGTGGAGCTTCTATAGAGGGTCTAGTGGAGAGCAACAAAGATGATTAAGGGACTGAAACATCTGTCGTATGAGAAGAGACTGGTCTGAGCCTGTTTTCTCTAGAGAAGAGCTGGCTGAAAGAGGGTATGATTAACATGTATAAGTACATGAAGGGGGAATGTAAGGAGGAAGGGGTCAAGCTCTTCTCAGTGGTGGTCAGTGACAGGACAGGGGGTAATGGGTGTAAGTTTGAAACACAGAAAGTTCTGCCTCCGTATGAGGAAGAACTTTCCTGTGAGGGTGACAGAGCCCTGGAAAAGGCTGCTCAGGAAGTCTCCTTCTCTGGAGATTTTCTACCACATGCTCTAGGTGTCCTTGCTCAAGGAGGGGAGTTGGACTAGATGATCTCTAGAGGTCCCTTTCAACCTTAACCATTCTGTGATTCTATGATCTTGTGAAGATTCTCTGCACTAAGAAATGGTGAAAATACTGGAGTTTTCAGAGTCTCATACAAATAATGTTCTTCAGAGGGAAAAAAATCACTTTTAAAAGATAAAGTTTAACTTCTCTTTAAGATGAGACAAGTCCATAAATACCTAGATGCTTTATTCTTGATGCTGATTCTGTAACAGTGTTGTTTTGGTGGGGCTATTCTGTGCATGTTCAGCTTTGTGAAAGAGAAGGCTGATGCTAGAGACATAGTATAGCTTTCTAATAACCAGGAAGTTTTAATAAGCTGAAATGAGATAATAGGTTTAAGTCTGAATAGCTTTAGCTGACAATAAAATATTCTATTCAGACTTTTTTAGATGGGTGAAACAATCACCTTTAATAGTTCAAGTCTGAATATTGTCTAGTATTGAAGGAGGATGACTATTTTGACCCAGCTGCTAGAGGACATGAATATAGAGAAAAAAATAATTAATGCTATATTTGTTTTGATTCCCTTGGTGTTTTGAATGAAAAACTAAGATTGCTCAGTGTATTGAAGAAGTTGAAAAGAGACGACTTTGATTCAAAGGCTGTTTTCCCCTTACCTTCTGATTTGTTCCCTCTACTTGTTTCTGTAACATGATACAGCTGCTTGAAAGTGCCATGGAGTGGTGTGTTAACTATGTACAAGAGGAATTGCTTGAAATTAAACCTGATGCTGTCCAACAGTGCTGTTTTATCTGATGCCTTTTCAGCAGTTCTGTAACAAAGAGCAAAAATAACCAGTCCATCCAACTATGATAATGTATGAAGACTATATTGAAGGAAGTTAATTCTGTAATCTAGGGGACTTCAAAGTTTGAAATTTCTTTCAGTATGAAAGGAAGGTCTCACAGGAAAGATGTAGTCTCTTTTGGGGAGAGTCATGCTTTGTGTTTCAACTTCAGAAATATATTAATATTAACTCTAATTTCACTTAATTATAATAATGTAATTTTTTTTCCCAAAAATACAGTGAGACTAAATAGAACAATTTATAAATAACTGTATTATAAAGATAGCTATAGTACCTTTATTGAAAGCACTGTGGCAAAGCAACTCCTTAAGTAGTCTTTTATATGCAGATTCTATAGGTATATGCGTATGTCTTAGCAACTGCACATAAATGACATTTAAGGCTGTGTGGAAAGTGTCACATAAAACCTTTTTAGCTGAAGAAAAATTGAATGGAAAAATATAGCACTTTTGTCTGAGGGCTATTATTTTATGCAGATATTATCACATTAACATTTATGTGAGCGGTGCATCACTTTTCTCCATTAGCAACCACTGAGTTGGTTGCTAGTATTATCCACTAGGATAAAAATTGTTTGAAAATTACCAAGAATTTTAGAATCATCTCCCAAAATTTCAGATTATACTCCTTTTATCAGAAAATTATTATCCACCTATATCCACCCAAAGATTCTTAGCTTGCCAAGAAGTTGTTTGCCTCTTAACAAAGTAAGATCCACTTTTCAGGATTCTTATTGAACAATCATAAATCTGTAACTTTAAAACAATTCAAAAAGTGTTGCGGAATCGTTGAGGGTTATTGTTGGGGAATCGTTAAGGGCCACAGTGAAGTGTAGGAGCAAGGCCTGGAAGGGAACAAGGGAGCTTTTGTAATGGGAAAGTACCGGCCGTGAAGTAGATGTGGGGGAAAACCAGGACCTGAGCACAGTGGCTTGCAGCATGGCACCAAGCGATCAGCCAATCAGCAAAGGGGAT
>JAUBOD010000613.1:1121994-1138454 GCA_032353885.1 Nothura maculosa | reverse complement strand
AGCCCTAGCCCATGGGATCTTTCCAAGCAGGTCTCTGAAGAGGCTAAAGTTGGCCCTCCTGAAGTCCAGTGTGGCAATGCTACTTACTGCCCTGCCTCCTCCTCGTTGGATCCTGAACTCCACCAGCTCGTGATCACTGTAGCCAAGGCTGCCCCCACCTTCACATCTCCAACAAGGCCCTCTCTGTTTGTTAGGATGAGGTCTAGCAGCCCACCTCTCCTCATTGGCTCCTCCACAACCTGCGTCAAAAAGTTGTCATCGATGCACTGCAGAAACCTCCAGGACCTTTTCTGCCTCGCTGTGCCGTCTTTCCAGCTAATGTCGGGGAAGTTAAAGTATCCCATGGAACCAGGGCCTGTAGCAGACACCCACCACAGTGTCTCCCATGTTGGCCTGCCCTTTAATCCTAACCCACAAGCTCTCCATCCCCTCATCATCCACTCCCAGGCTGAGCTCCGTGCATTCCAGTTGCTCGCTTACATACAGAGCAACTCCGCCACCTCGCCGTCACAACCACAGTGCATATATGTGGCTATAATTTGCGTGCCTCTTTAGGGGCAGAGGGACTCTCTGTTGACAAGAGAGAAAGCAATGTTATTGGTTTACTTTATACATATTAAAATGGTTTTGGCACAAATTTTAATGGAAAAGAAAGATCGCTAGACTCATATTTCAGAAACAGGCGATGTCTCACAAGAACATTAGTGATTCCCTCTTTTCTATACTTTTCCATACATAGTAAAATGTAATTCCTCTTTTCCATACATAGTAAAATATATATTAGAATTTTATGAAATAAATTATAACAAGAGATTTGGAATATAATCAATATGAGGACTATAAAGCCTTTTAAAGCATTTTCTTCAAAGTTGTAGGAAAGTTTAGATCTTATCTTCATGTAATGTATAGATTACATAGAACTACCTTCCCCCTAACCAATTTGGAAAATTAATGCTTGGCCGTGAATAAGAAAGTATCATTAGTCCTCTTTCAATGAGGACTCCCTTTTCCAATGAGTTCCTGACTGAGTAAGGGAATATATTTATTGGGAATCCAGATTCTTAGCCACTGTAACTACAGATGAGCAACTGTATTTAAACTATCAAAAGCTGAAAAGTTGAAAAATACTGTGGAAACTACAGTATCTGTAGAGAGTTTTGGCTTTGTGCAATTTGCTGAAACTGATCCTTATTTAACATATGATAATGTCATAATTTCAATGTATTCCATCATGGTCTAAGTGCTGATTCATCTAATTCCCTTGTAGTACAATTTAGGTAAATTTTTTTGACCACATATAGCTCTCAGCTGCATTTGAGTTTTAAGCAATTATAGACATAAATGCCTTGTGCCATCTTGGTTTCTTTGTAGAAAATTTTTTTAGAGCATACGTGACTTTACACTGATGTTGCTTATTTTCAAACAAAATATCATCTGTCAGAGTACTGGAGATGTATGTAGGAAAGCTATTTCCTTAAGGTTAAAGTCACATCAGCATTCTAAAAAAAGAGAGGGATAGAGGAAAGAATATTGCAAGCACTTAATAATGATCACATAAGTAGATATTTTCCTTCTATTTTAGAAAAAAAAATCTAGATTAGTAGAGAGAAACAAATACACTAAAAGAAATATATAGGGTTTTTTGTTGTTTTTTTTTTTACTCCTAAGATCTAAAGATTGAATAGAATAAGAAGTAGTGGAGGACATCTGGGGCAAACTGGAAAGGACTGGGAAACTTTGTGGACATTAATCAAACAGATCCAATCAATATCTGTTTGTTTGTCATTATTTTACTGTAATGTTACAAAAGATTAACTTTCTTAAAAAGTGATTTAATATTCTCAGTGTGATTATAAATTTCTTACAGACCCAGAAACCCATGACCCATATGGACTCAAAATACTGAAAATTATGAGCTGTTCCTTCTATGTTTGAAATTAACACTCCCATTCTCACGATAAGATGTTTGTGTATGTTTGTACATTAAAAACAGCAGCAAGCTATTCTGCTCCAGTTCCTCTCCACAAGTGATCTGTCATAGAAAGCAAACATGTAAGTTAATTATATTTACAACTATATTTGATTTAAGTTCATCCAGATTTCTGAATTATGCAAGGCAGCTCATTTTTAGGATGTAAAAGTTTATTTTCCTAGCTTTGATCATTACAAATTTGTTTTACAGGTACTTTTGCTAAGTAGAAAAATTAGTTGTTACTTTTTATGTCTTGTCATATGGAAATGTATGTTCCCAAACGCTTAGAGTTCAAATATGTATAGCCAAATGCTGAGAAGAACACTACTCTCTTTTAACTGAACACAGGGGTTGAGAGTCAGAAAATGTTTTTTGTTTTCATAGTGAATAGGAAGCAAGACTTAAAATTGAACTGTTCCAATGCAAATATTTTTAACACCTTCCTTAACACAGTCCTTCTCAAACAGAGGCAAGGAGCCCATGGCTACTCAGTGGTCAGCTGCTACTATTTAACTTTACAGCAGGATGAGGGATAACTATGATAGGGAACATCCACAGAGCTGGGAATTCTGGTGTCTGTGAGCTCCCTCCTCCCTGGCTCCCTGCCCAGATGTAGCTCCCACGTGACTGCTCTGCTCCTTGCTCCAGGAGTCATCATGGAGTGCTGTAGGTTTGCCATTTGGTCTCTAGCTGGTGGAGACTTGGGATAGAGAAAATTTATATTACCCATCAAAAGGTATCCGATACTTGCAGTTATTCAAGGGACACAAGGCACATGGCTGAAGCTAGAGTGAATATATAGAGTGAATACTTACTATACCTCACACACCCGCACAAAATAATGACATGTTAATGTCACCTTTTATGCTTATAATCTTTTATTTTTTTCTTTTACTTTGGCTAGTAGATTGTCTTAAATAATTCTTCTTATTCAAATTTTAAATAAGCAGTATTCTTTTCCTCTGTAGAAACATTTGAAATAGTCTCAAGCGCCACTATTTTTTTTCCTTACGTGAAAAGTTTTATAAGATTCATAGCCGGCAAAAAAGGGCAGTGATCTTGAGGAGGATAAATTGTGAGAGCTGTTAATTTATGTTGAATATTGCATACAGTTTTACTGAAAATCCCCTGACATGTCTTGTTTCCATTTTCAAACACATATTCAGGAACTGTTCATACATTTCAGTTAATAACATTTTTTTCCCTTTTTTTATTTAGTACTTAAAGCAAAAAAAAAGCAATAAAAAAGGAAAAGAAGATAAATAGAAAATAGTATTGTGTAAAAGTAGGATTATATTTGGAATAATTTTATAAAATGCTTAACTAAGAAATGTACCCTACTGTGCTACAATATATAGCATATAGGAAATATGTTCTACACTACAAAATCAGCCATCCATATATTTTGGGCTTTTTTATATATTTTTTTGCTTTTATTCTATTTTATATATAAGTTTTACAGCTGGAAAGCTGAATCTTTTGAAAGAGATGAAAAATTTTATGACACAGAAGTAATTTTGCAAAATTGTCAAAAGTAGAGGGAATATGATGGTAAGACAGCTCTATAAAGGTGTTAGCTTCATTACCTAGTCATCTAGCACTGACCTGGAGAAGACAACAGGCAACAAATACCTACTGACTTACTCCATAACTTTGCTGTTGTTAGGTGAATGACTTTAGATGCAATTATACACAAACACATACAGACACATGAGAATGTGTACATGCATGTGTGCAAAATGCTGGTCTTATAAAGACATTGCATGTTTGCAGGGGAGATTGCTCAGCCATTTAATAATGTAATCTGTTTATTAGTAGTAAAAATATTCTTGATGATATCTTCAGCACTAGGCAGTTGGTTTTATGACATATTTTTATGATATTCGTAATGGGGAAACTAAGTACTGGAGCCAGAGGCTCAGCCAGATTGTACAGTTTCCTTCCTTCAGGATGTTCAAAACTCAGGTGGACAAGGCTATGAGCAATCATCTGCTGTGTCTCTGAGCAAAGCTCTTATTAGTCCATAAGCTCCTTTAAACCCGTGTCATTCAATGATTATGCTCCAATTAAGAAAGGTCAATTTTTTTTAGTACTATATTGACAAAGTAGTATAGATGAGAACATACAAGAGTTGTGTGTTCATTTGTAAAACATTGCATTCATTTGAAGCTCAAGAGAGCCTAAATGTGACTTTTTCTGTTGTTCAAAACAGACAAGTAGAAAAGATAGAAAAAGTAGACAAGACACTTAAAAGTCTACAACTTCAGTTTTTGTTCAGCACTTTCTACTAGAGCATTTTAGAAGCTAGGAAATATTTCTTAAAATAGTCTCTAACTAAGTGAAACCCTGCGCTAAAAAGTTTGATGAAACTATGCAATTAGTTTTCTTTAAAAAAAAAGAAAGAATTTAACTGTCAAATTGTTTTTCTTAACTTCTTAGAGCTGTAAGCCCCAAACTACTTCACAGTTCTTTTTCTGTTTGTATCTTTTGCCAATAATAATTGCAATTATCTTTTCATTACAATGTTGTGCTTCATAAATAACCTTACTAAATGTCCTTTATCCCACTCTGTCCTGAACATCTTTGGCCTTTCATAGCTGGATCCCATTCTCAGTACAATTTGTTGGAGGGAAGAAGAAAAAAAAAAAGGCTAGAGCAGAACCTCAGAGACAATTTCACACATCTGTTCCTGCGGGTGATCTTTCATTCTTTTTCATTTATAATTAATGAAAAATAATGGTGCTGACACAAGTTAATTACTATGAAAAATTACAGTTTATGCTATTCATTATTATAATGGCAAATTACTTGAGATTTTCAAACACTGTTCCTAAGCAATTAGAAATGTTCATAAGGAGTTCACCTGTGATTTTATTTTTTTTTGCTGAATGCATTTGCACTCTGTGTAGCGAAGGGAACACCCAATGTTTTTCATTAACAGCTGAGGTAAGACAACTAGAGATATTAATCACAAAGTATCTGGAGAGGAATATGAAGAGCAAACTGAGCATATGTTCATGTAACAGGGGTCAATCAACAATATATAAAGATATTCATTATAGTAAAACTTTTCTCAACAGATCTAGAAGAAATATCAGTAAATCTTTGTCATCTGAAAATGATTTAATGTAAGTAATTGGAAATACTGTCATATCTTCACCAAAATATTAAATTATTTGTTTAAAAATTAGAATTAATATTCTGCTAATTAGTACATGCATATTTGGAGACTGATTCTTCTACAACTTGTTTTTCTTATGAATACACAAATTGAAAAAGTAAATGTGATATTCTTCAGATAATTAAGGATAATATATGGTTGAAACTTACTAATGAAGTTTAATGTGTGGAGGCAAATGACTGTAAAAATGCTCACCAAGTATATACTCACATTCACTCACAATAATAGCTGAAACTAGTTTGCCTTGCATTTCACTTAAAAAGCTGAATTAATGAGAAATAATATTCATTTTTATTGAATATTGCTTTTGTATGTTTTGAACAATGCATGGATTAACACAAAAATTAGCTCATGAAGTGATATGAAGTCTGTTTATCTTTCCTCTAATAAGCTTTTAGGCAGATGAAATCCTACCGTATTATTCAATAATCTACTGACAGGTTAACCTTATAGAAATCCTATCATTTCAGTGCAAGGATTATCACGAATTACAAAACACAAGCTGTGAAATAATGCTCCAAAACACATAAAATATCTGATAACTAAAACAAAGCGACTGTACTAGGATGATACAGGGAAATACCATGTCCTCACTTATTACATTTACTCAATTATTTACTCAATAATCCATTTTTAAAAGAGTTTAGAAAAATGCCAGGATGCCTGTTAGATCATCAGCAAACTGTAGACTTACCAGTACTCTTTAACGTCAATTTGCACCATCCCTGCTAAGCATTTCAAAAGCAAACAATCATCCACTAGAAATAGATTGTACTTTTGTGATGCAGACAAACACTCACTAGGGACTAGTCCAATATCACTAAACTCATTTTCATTTAAAAGCTAATAAAGACATGACCCACGATCTTAAAAGCTGAAAATCTATTATCTAAACATTAACCAACTGTTCCTCTAACTTCTGCTGCTTGCTTATATTATAGATAGAAGATTGAATTCAGTAGGGATATTTCAAAAAAGCTGTATCTACTTAAATTCTCTGTATCCTAAGCTCAAAATGAAAGAGCTATGAGCTCTTTGACAGTAGCAATAAAACCAGGTACAGAAAAAATCTATCAGTGCCGAGAAGAGGCTATTGGTGCTATAAGGCATTTGTAGGTAAGTCGACCAGACAGCAAACACTTAATTTTCTAGACCATCAAAATATTGTTAAAAAAGAATAGTATTATAGCAATAAATACTTTTGAAAAGTATCGTGGCATTTACATGTATGGATCATTGCTTCCATAAATGCAATGTCTTTTGTGTTACTGTTCTTGACAACGTAAGTCTGTGAGACAAATGATCTCTGGACTCTGGCAGTGTTTGAAAACGCCTAGGAAAAAAAGAAGGTCTATTCTTGTAGAAAGCTTTTAAAAATGCTTCCATGTGGAAAGTAATTCTTTTCATTCTGGATCAGCTCTTGAAATATTTTCCTTTCTTGTTTTATCACTCTCATATAAAACAACTGAATTAAATATGTAAATTTTGGCAACTCTCAGACAGTTTCCCTCCTGAGCCAAAGCAACAAACAGAAATGAATTTGCAACTCACAGTTTTTTCAGCAGGTCTAGTTTAAATATTTGGAAGCAATTCAGCATATGTATCTGCTATTTTGAATATTGAAAGGGGAAAAACACTAATTATTTTTCAAACTTTGGCCTACTCTAACAGCTTTAATTTTAAACCTGTTACTTTCATCTTGATCTGTGGTGTACAGCATTTAAATATATTGTACTACGACTAAACTGAAATAATTAAATTGGAGCCACAACAATTTGTAGCATGAGTTTTGTTGGTGAATTCACTCTTGATCCTGAAATTAACTGATTTAGTGAACTGAAATTAGCCACCACAAATTGTAGAAACAGTGTCAAATTCATACTGTTCAAGCTTAACATTAAGCAGCAGATGATCCAACTCTAGTGAACATATAATGTATTTTATACACTTCATTTTCTCTTTCTCTTCATTGACTGTATGAAAACGTTTTAAAACTGCTTTTTCCATTTCATTCCATCATCCACTACGTTTTTTAAAGACATCACAATATTGCTTATATCTTTCATCTGTCAATCCAGAAAAGAGAATATCCTAGGTGTAAAGATTCAGTTTGATAGTAGTTTAATAGTAAACAGTGAGTTTATAATAAAAACTTCAAAGGATGAAAAATGCAACTTGAACTAAAAATACTAATAGGAAGGCCTACCAAGATGGCTTTTCCTACTGTATCGAAACAGAGGAAGTTCCATCTCCATATGAGGAAGAATTTCTTTCCTATGAGGGTGACAGAGCCCTGGCACAGGCTGCCCAGGGAGGATGTGGAGTCTCCTTCTCTGGAGATCTTCCAAACCTGCCTGGATACCACCCTGTGCCCCGTGCTCTGGGTGTCCCTGCTGGAGCAGAGGAGTTGGACTAGATGATCTCTGGATGTACCTTCCATTCTGTGATTCTTCACATACATGGTGGAAGGCTTTACAGCCCTCCTATAAAATGAGGCAGAGAGACCAATAATCAGAAAGAAGCTTGGGAGAGATTAATCATGGTTGCTAGGAAAGATTATCTGTCAGCAGGAAGGATGTGTCCAACACTCTGCTTGGCTGTAATCTCTGTGCAACAAAATACAAGCTACCACCCATGTAACAATGAAGAGTAGGGTAACTGCTGGGTGATTGTTTGCTTTTGAAAGTGAGGGTAAGCTTGCCTTACCCTCACTTAAAATGAAATATTTTCTGTATTCCCTTCCAAGTTTCCCCTTCATTCCTGTGATTGCACAGCCTGCACTCAGGGCTGCTCTTCAGTTACCCATGTCATGTGCACAGATAGTTTAAACTAACCTGGATCACTTGCACAGTTAGAGAAGGAAGCGTTTAAACAAGTAGCAGTCCTAATAGATCAATCAAGATTTCATAGGAAGGAATAGACAGTGGTTTTAGTGTCTAAAACTCTGCAGTCAGAAAAGGAAGTGTAAGCAAGCCACCACTTAAATATGTATGAATAAAAGAGCCATGAATGCATGCTTAATGAATTACACCAATTTTACGACACAAGTTGAATTACTGCATGAGTTACATGCAGGCTGAATTTCTCTACTGAAATCTATATATCTATTTGATATTTATTACTCAATTATTAGAGTAATAAATATCAAAGTATCCTCTCAATAAATATCCCAGTATCCTCTCAATAGAAAATTGAGCTCTAAACTCAAAATTTCATCTAAAGGAAATTTTGAAAAGCAAGTTGCAAAAAAAATAGGGATGGGGCTCCATTTTATAATTCATAGATTTCTTTGCTCATTAAACCATTTGAAACTTGCATTTGGTATTTGCTTCAAAACACAAAATTGAGTTGCTATTTCCATCTCAGCCAAGGAATGCCATGGTTACTTGGATCTGTGTGGCCTGATGCAGCTTGGCTTTTGTTCAGTGCTCATGTTCTGTTCTGGTCTACAGTTCAGCTTAAGTTTGATGTATCATATTAATTTGTTTTGTAGGAGTTGATCAATTAACTTGAGAAAATTCTATGTAGTGTTGATTCAATCATATAACAAGCATAATTTAATACAAATCGCGCATCAGACATTGATTTTGCCCAACTGCTCGGTAGAATTAGTGTCACTAAAGGACGCAGCCAAGCTGAACTAACAATATTAAGCATTTCTGCAATTTATCTCTTGCTATAATGAACAGTAAATGATATAATGACCAACAAGATTAATGATAAAACAAACATGCTAGTTAGATTCACTGCACAGAAGTCCAATTCAAGACATTGCCTTGCAATCAATATTTTGAGATGTATAATAGGAAGAAGGAATATTAATAGAAATTTGGACTAATTGATAGCATTAAAAATATATATTTAGCTTGTCATGGTATTTTTAGTTATATACATGCTGAATGTTTCTAGAATTAATGATGATAGTGTAAATTTCTAGGGAAAAAAAACAAATTAACATATTTCTAAAGTTTGTGACATTAACTAAGAGAATAGTTTGTAAAGACCTAGGTAAAGTTACTTCCCCTAAATTCCCACTTAGTTTGTTGCACTATTCTTCTTGCATTTATTGCAGTTCTATTTTCTTCAAACTGTGAAAAATTAGCTTTCTGATAAAAATGCTTACCACTGCAACAGGACATTCTGCCCTTTGGAGTACCTTTCAAGTACCTTACTGGAAAATGTAAAGCAAACAAAGTTTTTTTGGATTTCTAGGGCTGATACCAAACATATTTTCCAACAAAAGAAAAGAGAATGTTTGGCATATTATATTTTTATACTGCAACACTTCTGAGTTACAATAAAGATCCCTCATGGCTATAGACAGCTGTCAAAAAGACAAAATGACCATGATCTTGGATTATTTTCCTATCACAAACTAACTTGGATGTTCCCATAGTGTAGGAAGAGGCAGTAAGGAAAAAAAAAAAAAACAAAAAAAAACCAAAAAAAAACCTGATCTGTGACATCAAACCCTCTCATAGGCTTTATAGATAGAAATTTAAAAAATGTGTAACTTTTTATGCAATTTGATTTCAGATAGCTGCTTGATGACAATGACTGTTGAATGCCATGAACTGAATGAGTTAAAGACTTACATTCTTGAATTGACAGACGAAAGGAGCACTGAATAATTCATATATCCATTCAAAGTATACTAGTTTGGCTTTTAGATACAAACAGATTCTTCTGTTACTGGTTAAGGACTTTTCTAAGACATTTATCATAAAGTAATTTAAAAATGTTAGTTTAAAATAAACATTTTTCATTTTTTACACAAGTTATTTTAATACACAAATGTACAAAATACACAAGTACACAAAGAATACTTTTTTCTGAATAATTTTTGTAAATGAAATAATAAGAAATAGTATTCTGTATGCCTAAGTAGTTTGAGTAAAACAGCAAGGTACTCTCGTTTCTGGAGAGATCTTCTCCATTGGCAGGAGACATCATTAAGCAATATTACCATGTGTTTAATCAGATGTAGGGGAAAAGCTGTTTCCCCAGTATCCACTATACACCTCTCTAAATCAATCATGTCAACAGGAATATAAAGGGAAAATCCTATCCTTGCATCAGTTTTTTTAAACTACAAAATTCAATGTTCAGAGAATTTATCTCATGGCAATTGGACACTTATTCAATAATAAAAACATTTGTCGCTTTATTCAGTAATAAAAAATATGTTACATTTATATTTTTAGAAATGTTTATTGTGGTGAGCCATTGTAGATGGAGAAAAAAGTTGTTAGTTAAATTCCACAGTGCACCACCTTCTTTTGTGCCAAGGCTAGAAAGATATTAATAGTCAAGTCTTGGCGTCAGACTGCACCGCCTGCATGAGCTATGAGACAATAGAGGATCACTGGCGCTATGTGATAGCTTGAAACAAACTCTACTGACATTAATCAAAATCTTTTTTAATTATTTTTGAGGATTGTAACCAAAAAGGAAAAGAGAAAATAGGAATATAGGACAAATAACATTTCAAAAACTGTGATATACCTCTCAAAAAGGCACATATACTAAGTATTTACCCTCCCCTGAGCCAAGATAGAAATGCAGCCTCATGATATCTCCCTTACTGTTAAGCCAGCTGAGTGGTGAATGATTCAAATATCATGAATGCCTAGACTACTCACTTTTACCCTTCTACGTCTATAAAACACATTTTAGCCTTTTAAGATCAAATAATTAAATCTCTGTTTTTCACATCAGCAGTTTAAACAAAGATCCTCTATCTTACTTAACTCTGAAATGGGTTAGAAAGTAAATTTGACTTTTGGAGAGACTGAGAATAGACCTTTCCAAATTTTCACTCAGTCATATAAGAATTTATGTAATTACTCTAAAGATTTTGTGAAGTATTCTTTAAATTTAAAAAGTACCTCAGTTTATTGGTCTGATATTTTCCTGTTTGCCCACAAAGAGTTGCTCTTTTGCTAATGAGAAATATAAGAACAGGAGAGGGAGAGATGATGCTTTGGAAGAGAAAAATCAGTAGTAATGAAGGGTAGACTTCCCTCACCATACTCCACCTATGAAGACAAGGTTAGTCTCTACAGAATTTAGCCTGAAATCTTGCACAGTTCATGACACTAAAGATGCTCCTTTAAGAGCTGAGGGAGCTGGCTGACCTGTTGGCTGTTACTGGTGCAGAGACATTGGCAGCTGCAGCAAGAATAAAAATAGAGATGCCTCACCATGGGTTTGTCCTTCCCAGAAAGAGAGGCTGCACAGAATTTGTAAAGGTTGGGTGGAAGGGCAAAGGCTTGGAATAAGAACATTGCATGGCTTGGAAAAGAAGATAAATCGTTTTCATGGCTTCACTTGGAAAGGAGCAAAGAAAATAAAAGCCATCACACTTGAGTTCAAGGACCAAAAAGCTGAAGCACAGGCCTATATTTTTCTGGTCTATTTTTCAAAGCTGAGCTCCCAATTTTTTTCATTAATGAGAATAGTGGAAAGGAGGAAATTATTTTATCCAGTATTAGATATAATTAATCAGCAAGAAGAAAAATACATGCATACACTTACAAAAATATAAGTGAACTGTTAAGATTTAGGAAGAGAGGAAGGAGCTCAAGAATGCAACTCACTTTTTTGGCTACCCAAATGAAGAGAGGGATCTTCAAGACAGTCCTGATGAAAATGCTAATATTCCTGGCAAGGTGGGTGGTCAGGGCTGCATATTTCTCTTCATTCTCATCTCTGCATGTGAGACTCTAAGACTGATCTTCTGCTATACCTCCTGTATGCTGGATAAGCCTGTTCACCTGGTTATTAAATACCACATAGCCTGGGTGCTTGGGATCTCTTCATATCTTTATCCACTACTCATTGTGCTGCACTCATAGATGATATTGGCCTTGCTTCAGGGAACAAGTTGGCAATTCTTAACCCAGTTCCCTGTGTTTTATTATTCACACGAATGTATAACTGTTCATCTGAGGAAGGGCTGAACGAGTCAGTTTAGCCCTATGATTCAGCAAGTATTAATATTTTAAAAATTCTCCGGCAATACCACTAGAAAAAAAAAAAAAAAGCTGTATGTTTTAAAAGTTTGGGATGTTGACAAGCTTGTGTTCTTATGTTTATTAAAAAAAAACTGTTGCAATTTCCTAATGTAAGACAATCATCCAGGAACACAAAATTTGTTAAATCATTTCAGATCCATTGGAAAATGCATCAGGAAAGTGGAAGAGAAACCCAGTGCAAGCCCTCTCATCATGCATTAGCCCATTGTGCAATTCTGACAACAAGTGAAAATTATTTCATAACCGATATAATAATTGGTGTTCACATGGCTGTCAGGACTTTGTTTACTCTTTCCTTAAGGGTTTCAATTGATTTCATGGCAGGAAGATAAGTTCTAGCTGCCTCAGTATTAGCCAAACTGTTTAAAATCCTCTCTATAATTTTTAATTTTTGTCTTTTTTCATCCATATATTCTTTGGAATGACAATATATTGCATAAGTAATATCCTTTTTGCTAGTCCATGAGCTGTAGTCCAGCTGCAAGTGAGTCTCACAAGGAAAGGAGCAGGGTTATGGGAGAAAATTGATGATGATATGTGTTTCCCTTGATATGAATCAGAGCTAGTTTTCATAGAAGGCTGAGGGCATCTGCAGATGATGTGAAGGAAGTGAATAACCTTAAATTTTCTTCTGTCTACCCCGTTTAGGAGTAGACAGCACATAGAATGAGGAAATCAATTCTCACTGTCTTTTTACTATTGTATTCCCTCTCTTTCCCAACTATTTTCTCAGTATTTGATATTGTTACAGTTTTTTATCCTCTTTGTTTCCAAACAAATAACTAATTTCCTAATGTTCAATTCTCAGGAATATGTCCCTTTGTTGCCCACTCGATTTCACCTTATCTATAGATGAGAGCATCCATGGCTTATATTCAGAGACCAAAATCTCTCCACACACTCCAGACAGTCAGAAAAAAACTTTGCAGCATATAATATCCAGCAATGCTCTGTGTATAACTTGAGGTGTTTATGTTGACGGGCAGCTCTAGCCAAAATATTACTTTCTCATCACCAGGCCTTGAAAAGTTCACTTCATCTTCCAATCCATAATGCATATCTTTTGCTGAATCTGATCTACAGTGCTGTGAATCTAAAAGTAAGGTCATCAAAGTTAATTAAGAAAAGAAAAAGGAAATAGCCTGCAGGAGATGTCTGTTCACAGTAAGGTCCCATCCATTCTGAGAAATGCTTATTACTTGCTTATTACAAAAACTGTTTGGTCAACCAAAAAGAAGAAAATTACTTGAATTAATTGAAAAAAAATAAGTGTATAACTTATTATAAATATTCCTAGCAGGCATTTTTGCAGTGATTGACATGGCTTTAAACATTCCTGCTGGATTACATGGCTTTGGTTTGCTAGATGTTTTGTCCAAAGCATGATGCATAATAAACATGAATTCCATTACAAAGAAGTTTTCAGGCCCACATATTTTTTGTTTGGAAATGTACTAAGATGTAAAAATGGTATATGAGCCACTAAAAAAAAAAAAAAAAAAAAAGCAAACCCTACCTGTTCACATTTGATAAAACATATAGCCTTCTGATCAAAATTTAAAATGAAAATATGATGAAGGAAAGCAATAAAAGAGTTTCTGACACTCACTTTTTTAATTTTTATATAAATTGGTCAAGTGTTTTATTTATTTGCTCTTTTCTTGCATTTACATTAAAAGTAAATTGATTCCTCAGCTGAAATACAGTTTGAGGCAAGCTCAATTCCAAAGGGATTTTGTTTTACTGTTGAATTTACAAGCCCCCAGAAAATAGCAGTTCATAATAGAAAAGCTGACAAGCTGTAAACTATATCATCACTGACTCCTCCCTATGATGTCGCTTTTTTTTTTCCCCAAATATATCAGTCCTTGAGTGAATGCAAAGAGAAGAACATTGAACAAGAATTTTAGTGATTAAACTCAGTCTATTTTTATGTGAAATGTAAATGCTAAACAGAAGAGCAGGTATGATAATGTTCTTGTATGGATCCCCACCGGACAGAAAAACAGCAAATCTAATGATTTTTTTGTCGATCACTACATTATGCTGGTTACAAGGAGTAAGCAAATAAATGAGTTGGCAAAGTAAACTTTACTGAAAAGTTCTTTAAATAAGAACATCTAGAGTGTTTTGACTAGAGAACAGCCAGTCACACAGAACAACAAATGGAACTAAGCCGATAAACTGAAAAACGTAGTATGGGCAATGCAGATAATTAGAAACTTGCAGATAAATGTGACAAGTGATGTATTCAGTTATATTATCCCTTTATCGCATTACATTCTTAGGGCTAGCTAGATAAGTAAATTACAATTTCAAAGCAACTATACTTTGGTAAGCTTTTCATAATTTTTTCAAAATCAATTTTACTTCAAAATGACACATTTACTTATAAGCCTTCATTATTACATACTTTAAATGAGTCAAGGTTCCTTAAATACAATTTAATTTTGCACATGAATTTTGCAAGTGATGTAGAGATTTCAGCTTTGACTGCTTTAATTCTTTTGGAACACTTTGATATTCATGGAAGGAGTAATCAAAAGGGTTTATAATATCATCACCACGGATGGATTTCCTAATTGCAGACAACAAAATAATTTGTGTAAAAGCTTCAGTAAGAAGTTGACTCTGTATTTTCCAATATTCCAACAAATTGGCACTTTTCTATTGAAAATAATGGCTTAAATAATAGACTCCACTTGGAAGTAAAACCATGCATAGCCTCCAGGAGTTGAGTTGTTTCAGTACTTCTCCATGATATTGATATTTACAAACAGATTTGGAAGTGCAGCCTATTAGCTAAATCCTTGAAAAAGTGCTGAGGACACTTATTTCCGAATCATGTCATCCAGTGGACTCCAAGGTGAAAATGAAGGAAGACAAATTAGCACTAACATTCCAGGCTGTAAGGGTGATTTGTTCTATGTGAGGAAGATTCCACCGTTCGCATTTAGATTCATAAAGGCACCATTATTTTAAAAGAATTTTTAAGCATATCTTAACTGTAATCCTACTATCTGAAGATAAAGCATGTGCAAAAACGTATTTTTTTTTCTGGATAGGGCAGACATGAAATAAAGCTTCTAAGGCTACTAAAGTATGACATCTATTTACTCCTTAAATAAACTTCCTGTATGTATTGTTTCTCTTCCTGTCTTTCTCTCCCCTTTAGGGTGATACTTGAGGAATATTGTAAAATATTTAAACATGTACTCATTTTGATCACAGAACTCTTAAAATCATTTTGCTTAAAAATCCCTTAAAATATAGCTATAAAAAGATTTAAAAGTAAACAAAATCAGTCACTGTTAGTAACAAACTTAGGAAAATAATCTCTGAGCATTTACTTATGAGAGAGCTGCTGTTTTCCTTTGTGTTATATCTCATATTTCAACCCTTGCAGTAGCTGGTAATACACTTTTTATTTATGCTGCCTTCCAAAAATGGAAATTTTGAAAGATCCAGACACTTGCCAAGTTTTCCTGTCACTTTTTGCTGCCAAAAGTAAATGCAAGCTACAGAAGTCCCTTTTCATAAGGCATAATTTTCACACATTCTAAGAAACATACAAAAGCAAGCAACAAAATTCAAGGTAGTATTATAGGTAATTATGTATAATTATCTTAAAATTCTGTCTTAAACAGCATTATTAGGCTTCAGAGTCAGTCACTCAAAAATCAGGAGTGAAAATGTTATAGTCTTAAGGCTATGTTGAAAGCATTTTACAAAATAAACTAATGCATGGTCACACACCTTTTATTATGTAGATTTTCTCTGTCAAACAGGGAACAAGATCGATATGCAAAAGAACAAAACTCAGGTTGCATAGACAGATGTAAATCTGTCACTTGTTAATTATTGCTGGACTTTGAAAATTACATTTTTCCCAATTAAATCTATGTGTTTCCTTCTGAATTGGATTTTCAGATTGTAGATATTATTATGATGTAATATAATTGAAGTATCAAAATAATTTTGTTTCTCCTGCATATTTCATGTATGCACATACATGCATTTTTGCAAACAGACCAAAGTAGTTTGTAATAATCTAATATTTTGATCTTTAACCAATATAATGAAATCTGTGCTTCTTTATTGTCTGAAACTAATAGATATGAAGGATGAAATGAAAACGTGTTTTTGTGACTGTACAGGGCTGAAAGTTAATGCCTTGATTATTGCAAAGGAAGGAAGGAAGGAAGGAAGGGAAAGGAAAGGAAAAGAGGGTAAAGGGAAAAGAAAAGGGGAAAGGAGAAAGGAAAGGGGA
>JAUBOD010000613.1:1102653-1115359 GCA_032353885.1 Nothura maculosa | reverse complement strand
GGAACCTCCTGTGCTTCAGCTTACACCCATTCCCCCTTGTCCTATCACTGGCCACCACCGAAAAAAGCTTGGCCCCCCTCTTCCCTACAGTCCCCCTTCATGTATTTATACATGTTAATAAGGTCCCCTCTAAGTCTCCTCTAAGCTCTCTAATTTTATGTTCTCTCTAATCTCTAATTTTATGTTCTCTAACATAAAATTATGTTAATTTTAAAGAGATTTTAAAAATATCTTTATGATAAAATATCTATTCACTTTTAAAACTGGTTTCTTTTTCATCAACGGTAGAAAATTTTGGCATGAGAATGCAGAAAATGAGGAAGAGTCTTGTTTTTTGCCCTTGTTTTTGAAAATGCTCAAGAATAATTTCTTTCTACTATACGCACAAGTAGGCCAGAATCTTCTCTGAAGTATATATGTAGTATATATCAACAGTAAAAATTAGAAGGAAATTTTGTGTTTGTTTCAGAAAAGGAAATATTTCATTCCATATTTGCTTGCTTTATTTATCACATTAAGATGGTACTGTCTGTCGAGGTTGAGAATTTGAATTAAAATCCCCATAGAAATAGTTCAATTTATCTGGTGATGTCTGTTTGTCACCCCCATGCAGATGATATGTGTATACATATGAATAAAGGATAACAAATTGCAAATACTCTGTATCTAGAGAGACATAATAGAAAAATATTGCCCCAAAAAGGAAAATCTTTCTGGAAATGCTATTCATTATTCTATAAACACAAAGGCAAACTATTCATAAGGAACAATGTTTCTATTTTTTCTCTTAATAAACTTTACCCAGACTTTGATTTGCACTAATACATTCAGTATGATCTTGATACTTTATATGGATATGTTTTAAATAATTTGTTTAGAGTGCCGCTTTTGTTGTTTGCTGTATTATTTGATAATGTGTGATTGGTTACCTAAATCACTTAGTATTCCCCTAATTTGGCTAATAAAACTGTTATATTGAGTTGTTACATGTCCTTTGGGACTCTCAAGCTTCAGGCATGTTGCCCACTATCTTGCCACATGATGGAGAGATTTTCTGTCTAATGGAGACAAGAAGATGCAGATGCTTCTGTTCCCAGCTCTCAGAAAAGCCCACACAGCAAGAAGCAAAACAGCCCAGGCAGCAAGATACAATCTTTATCATCATTTAAGCACCTGCAAGAAATATATGAGGGACTGATGGTCACCTCAAAGGCATCTAGAAGCCTTAGAATAACTCCCTAAAAAAGGGATGAGATGCTGTCACGTTTCCCCACTCTAAAACCTCTGACAAAATTAGTCTAATACTAAAAATATCTACTAATCCTAAAGCAGACAATGCAGATGAAGAGGAGCATAGGAGCATAAATGAAAGGAATAAAGAAAAGAAAAAAAGGCACCGAAACTGGGGACAAGAAGTCTATCTTCCTCCACACAGTTCAGTAAACTATTTGTGCAATTCCTCAAGGACTCATACAAGTTCATAGCTTGGGACTATGATTCTCAGAGAAAGCTGCATTGCATGACATTAAATTTAGGTGAAAAAAACTTCCTCTGCCTTTAAACTGCGCATTCATTCAGCTGTTTGCTATTAAGACAAAAAAAAAGAGTGTGTCCTGCATGTCTCCTCTGCCTATCGCTTTTCAGGCTGGAGGTGCTCTTGCCCTATGCTGCATCCCCGAGCTGGTTTCACTTACCTCAACAGTTGGTTGCTGACTCTCTGCTCATTTACGCTGTTAATAAGTATTTAATTCCCTGTGAGACACTATGTCCCTACTTATCATTACCCACAAAATAAATGATACTGCCTTTAACAGAATTTAGAAGTTCTTCTTTCAGGAGGGCAGAGAGCAGCCAAGAAATTGCTGTATCTAAACCAGCTACTGAACAAGAGGCTGATTCCCTCTATGAGACTGTTTATTTCATTCCTGGCTTTGTGAAAATTTGAAGCTGACATAAACTATAATCTTCTTATTACTTTGGATTTTGTACACCGAAGTCTATAGTAATAAATGTTTTCATAAACTTTGATTCTTTCTTGATCTTGATAACTGTCTTGGTCACAATCATGCAATCTTCCAAGTTCAACAGATCAGTTATGTGAGTGTATTTTTCATTCCTCCCTGAGACTAAGGAGATATGTCATATTTTGTCAAAGCCTCTTCTTATAATGTGTTAAGATTAACAAAGCTTGTAAAGATACACTGAAAGCAAGTGAAAAATGAACATCAAGTGCAGCTCTGCTTATTTCCAAGTCCAAGAACTTTCACCTCGCACCTCCAGTCCAAATGTTTCCCATGTTGAAAGAGGTGAGATGATGACTTTTTTTATTCCTAATATTATTTCTGAAACCTTGTGTTTTCACTGCTTTGCCTTAAATTGCACGGTCACAGGCTCTAGTATCCTGTGACGTCCTGTAGAATCTCTATGGCAGAGAAGATGGTTTTAATCAACAAGAACATAAAACCAGACAAAAGCAGAAGCATAATCATAATCTAAAAGTGTGATGTACTGCCAATCATGCTCTTACCAGTCTTTGTTAACCAATATCTGGATGGAAAATTCAGGAAAGCTGCAGAAAATTCCTACAAATCTTATCTAGTTTGTAGTCCCAGCAGAAAGACTATACATTAGAGTTTCTACTTCTTTACTAACTAACTGCAACTGCTTTCAGCACAAAAATGTCAAATAAGGCATAACAAAAGATATAATGAATAAAAAAGAAGATACATATTCCAGTGAAAATAATACTTACAAAAATATGTAGAACATTTAGGAATTGTGAGTGTGTTAACTTATTCCAAGCTACCCAATAATCCGAAGTTACCACTCAAATCACATTTCTATGGTCTCATTATTTACAGTTTATAAGTCAGATGATCTTGTCAATGTTATTCATGAAAATATTCATGAATCATTTTTTTGCATTATTTGACCCTGTAGCAGAGGATGACATTTATAAAAGAGCTTCACTGCACTTGTATTTTAGTAAGCATAATTGTTTTCATTTCCTAACTCACTGAATTTTTAAGTAATAAAATAAATACTAAAGAATGTTTGTATTGTCATTTTGTTTTAATTCTTATCATTAATAAACAACTGAGTTCTTTAAAGCCCTAACATAAGTTCAAAGTTGTTAAGTTACTGTAAATGTCAGCAGAAGGAATTCACATAAGAGCTAACCTGGGATTAATATTAATAAATGTGCTCATTGCATTCAAAAATCCTTGCAAAGAAAGGTCACACTTAGCTTTGAGATCCAAAATTAGAAATGTCTTTTAAAAACTATCAAAACCAATATAAAAATTCTGAACTGCACTTGACAGTCTTGCCTATGTGATGACTTTTGCAGTAAGTCAGAATGGATAGATGTAATATGAGTAATACTGAACTATGGCTTTTGCTTGGTATCAAAAAAAGGTGTATATTCCTTAGACCACAGCTACGAAGATACCCTTTCCCAATCATTGGTTTTAATTGTAGGATAAATATAAATAAACTCCGTCACAGACTGTTTACATCTATCTTAGTCATTTACTGGGCAAAGAAGAATATTACTTTTATCATCCACTTACCTATTTGTTTAATGGGTAAAATACATCTTAGCATTTAAATATTACTTTACAGGAAAAATATTTTATTACATTGTACAATGATGAGACCTGGTATTAGCATCTAACTGGTCTATTTAATCTGTAAAACAGCAAGGAAAAAAGAAGAGATGCACTCTTTCTACAGATGATGATGAAATTTCTATTGATGGGCCACCTCCCCACACAAGAAATTTTCTGTAGCTCTTTTAATAGTGATATTGCGAATGATTAGACTAGCTCATTTATTCTCTGTGATATACATGCTTGGGTATCAGGAACCCCAAAACTATTTTCACTGTAATGGTGCTTAATTACCATTTTTGCCTGAGCTAAACCAAAGGCCTGTAATGAGCTATTTTCATTTGTGATATTTATGGTTTTATTTTTTTCAGCATGTTTTATATTTTAATGTGTAGACAGGCTGATAGAATGTAAAGGGCTCCTCCAAGAAGAAAAAATATAGGAACCCAAAGAAAGTAAAGAGTTTTATTTCTTGGTGACTCAAATAAGCCTACTGAAAGTCAAGGTCAGAAGACAGCACCTGGACTAAGAAAACAAAGAGAAAAAAAAAACCCACTCAATAAAAGCAAGGGAGCAGATGGGGGACAGACAGGGAGTGGAATGATTTAGAGTGAAAGATTAAATCTATCTGGACTTCCTGCTGACCCCAAAGGAGGGAGTAGCTATGAGAGCAAAGAGGCTGAAAAATGAATTAATCTTTCCTCTGAAGGCTTTGCCTAAACAAAAAAATCTTGATAATGGGTAGATTCCTTCAGTTTTTTTCTCCCAAATAGTTTTGACCTGGGATATACACTGCCCTCAGAACTGAAATAAGAATGCAAGAAGAAGGCAGCAGCTCATCAGGATAAGGTACAAAATTATATTTCTAATATAAAAAAAAAAGTGGCTTAAAGTATTTTCATTATTTCATCTATGTCTGTAATAGTTATTTCCGCATTATTTTTGGTGCTACAAATAAAAACTTTTATTTGCATTTTATCTTCATCTTACTTAAGTGTGGTTTTAGGGGAATGAGTTGAGTATCTAGTGTCACTTTTGATGGTGTACTATATCCCAACTGACCTGCTTGTGCTTGCCAATAAAATATAGAAGTCCCATAAATTTTAACTTTTAGCCCCATAAAGCTGTTCCAGAATTTCTGGAGCATCACACATGGCACATCAGGTACAAAGCTGAATCCCACTCCGATGGGCTGTGTAGTAAATGCCTGTGAAGTCTAAGAGGTTCCCTGATTTCCCACCAGTTTCTTCTACATACATATGCAATGTGTATATATCCTTTGAGCAATGCTATGCAAAGTGTTACGTAGAAATTACATATAAATTGCATTGATAAGAGTGAGAAAAAATTCTGGGTGGAACGGTGGAATGAGAAGACAAAGAAGTTCTAAAAAGTGTGTAACTGAAGAAAATAAGAAAACTAAGATGGATATGAAGAAAAGAGGACAGTGTACATATTTTTAGAGGTTAAAAAAAACTAATGATAAAAATTCATATAATAATTATCCACAAATAATGATGTTATTAGACAAAGACACTCAAGACATCTACTTTAACTTCTCTTTCACATATTGGAATTTGAGTCTTCAGTAATTAATTTATAGATAAAAAAGTCTGATATTTCCTAAACTAGGAAACTAATTGTAAAGAAATAGGCCAACTTGTCAGGTAGGAGAACAAAAAATGGAAATGGAAGTGGAAAAGGAAAAGCAAATTTGGTAGGGTGCAGCAAGTGGTAATCAGGGGCATGGAGTTTAGTTGGAGACCCGTAGTTAGCGGTGTCCTCCAGGGGCCAGTCCTCGGTCCGGTCCTGTTCAATTTATTCATTAATGATCTGGATGAAGGCATGGAGTTCTCCCTCAGCAAGTTTGCTGACGACACCAAACTGGGAGGAGTAGCTGACAGCCCTGAGGGCTGCACTGCCATCCAGAGGGACCTGGACAGAATGGACAACTGGGCGCTGAGAAACCTCATGAAGATCAACAAAGGCAAGAGCAGGATCCTGCACTTGGGGAGAAATAATCCCAGACACCAGTACAAACTGTGGGTTGGCCTGCTGGAGAACAGCCTCCACAGAGAGGGCCCTGGGTCCTGGGTGGATGACCAGCAATGTGCCCTGGTAGCCAAGAAGGCCAATGGGATCCTGGGGTACATTAAGAAGAGTGTCACCAGCAGGTTGAAGGGGGTGATCATTCCCCTCTACACAGCCCTGGTGAGGCCACGTCTGGAGACTGTGTCCAGTTCTGGGATTCCCAGAGGGATGTGGAGCTGCTGGAGAGAGTCCAGCACAGTGCTATGAAGATTATCAGGGGCCTGGAACATCTGCCTTATGAGGAAAGTCTGAGAGAGCTGGGCATGTTCAGCCTGAGGAAGAGAAAGCTGAGGGGGGACTTGATCACTATGTGTGTATAAATACCTCAGGGAGGGAGTGAGGAGGAAGAGGCTGGACTCTTTTTGTTGGTGGATAGTGATAGTGCTAGAAGAAACAGCCACAAGCTGAGACACCAAAAGTTGCACAGAAACTTAAGAAAACTTTTCTTAACAATGAGGGTGACAGAGCCCTGGAACAGGCTGCCCAGGGAGGTTGTAGAGTCTTCTTCTTTGGAGATCTTTAAAACCCTCTTGGACTCAGCCCTGTGCCACATGCTCTAGGTGACCCTGCTTGTGCAGGAGTGTTGGACTAGATGACCTCTAGAGGTCCCTTCCAACCTTAAGCATTCAATGATTTTATGAAAATGAAAAAGCAAGATGTTCATCTCACATCTCACTGTCATATTTTCCTTTTCACTATATTTGGCAAAAAGGTTTCTCCTCCAAAGGGAAAATGTCCCTTCTATACACATCTCCCAATTTGAAACCTACAAATTATTCATCATAAAACTTGTAATCTCTTCTACAGTAATTTTCCCCTTAGTTCCTGAGAGACCTAAAATGAACACTTCTTCCAATGCATACCCGTCTTTACTGTCTGAACAGATCATAATGGAATAAAGCAAACCTGTGAAATTCCAGCCAGAAGTTAGAGAGAAATTAATGACAGATGGTCCAATAAGAAGTAAAATGTATTTCTCATCTGTCAAGGAGATTCAGGTCATGTCCATTATGGACAATGCTATTTGTATATTTTAGTAATTGGTTCAGTGAGTTTGTTGATTGGTAGTTTGGTTGCTATTTTAATTTTCATTTAGTTTTGAAAATCTAACTTTCTAAAGGAAAGTTGTGACAATAGTGAGAGTCACTGAATGCATCTGTCAAGATGCACAGCATGGCAAAAGAAATAACCCTAACATAATCCAATATATACTACAATATAACATGGCAAGTAATTTGAAAAAAATAGTAATGTTAAAATATAATGATTTTTAATGACTTACAATTTTTTCATTAATAAGAGGAATTATTTTATACTCCTGGAGGTATCAATAATCTATAGTACCCTTACACTATGTAATTCTCTCCAAAGATTTATTACTATTTTGAGTAGTTTTCAAATTAAGCACAAAATCAAAGACTACACTTTGAGTACTAACTCATAGAAGACCATGATATGAATAAACTCTTTATGATTCATGCAATAAATGGTGAAAAGTGTGTGTGCACAATGAGATTCAGGCATGCATGAACCATCTAACAATGATCACAGTGGCTGAACTGCTTATTAAGTGCATGCAGTGTCTTATTTTTCACATCTCAATGTCAATAACACTATGGGGTCAAGGTTTAGTATTTAAAACACCCTCAGCATGATCAAGTTTCACATACGTAAAACAGTTTTCCTGTTAGCAGCCACCTAGCACTGAACAATTTTCTTTCAGACCTTCTGTGTAGGGATATAGCTACTCAACAGATATGCTTGCCCTATGTAGTCAGCCATGCAAAGCATCCAGCTGCCTCTTTATTTTGGTAATACTTACTAAGGGTCAACAGTTAAGGCGAGTCGCTAGGATTCCTAAAGTATAGGTAAAAATATCAGTGATTCTCTTTCTTTCTCTCTTTTTCTCTTTCTCCCTTTCTCTCTCTCTCTTTCTTTCTTGACCATTTTTTATGATATGTTCTCATCCTTCTTCTAAGATTATCTACTTTTCTAACATGATCAAGTCATAGTTTTCACTTTAATTTCAAATATCTTCTTCACAATGGAGTTCTGTGAGCTTAAATGTGTATATTTAATACTTTTTTATATTTCTACTGCTCCTAACTAATCATATCTGTCAAAATTTCTACTAGTAAAATCTTTATTCTCTGTGACATTTCAAAGAATTCCTAAAAGAATCTAGAAACAGTTGAATTTCACGTTTCTTTCCAAAGCAATATTAAGGCTTATTAAATTAATTGTATACATAAATTTTTCCATATCTTTGTATATATAGGTTTTTTAAAACACGGAGTAAGATTTATATATAATTTATGTATCATTGTCCAGGTTCTGATTTTATATTATATAAATTGGAATATATAATCAATTTCAGGGTGAGAGAACTCTATCTCTGTATATAATTACAAATTAACAATGAGGGACAACATATGAGCCACTGACCTATGTTTAAGTTCTTCAAGTTTTGAAATTTTTCAAAGAAATTTTTACAAAAATACAGAAGATATTCTATTGAAAAAAGTTACTTTCTTGAAGGTTGGTATTTTTTCTTTTCAAGATGATTTCACCCTGAGTTTTGCAAGCTAGTATATTTAAATTCAGTAAAAAAAAAAGATTCCTCTAAACATTTGGCCAATGCCTACCATTGGTCATGTTTAAAGCTCATCTGTGGGCTTTTCCTCAAGTCCTTAAGTCTTAGAATTACTTTGCTAATGCAATAAAATTTTGCAAGTTGATAAAAACTGTCATTTACCTTCCTTCTAGCCAAGTGGTCTGTTTGAAATGGTGGCAGTAAGAGGCTCTAAGAGCAAGAGTAGCAGTAGTGATAGGTCACAAACTTGGTCATTTCTTGGACCTGTCCTTTCCCACGGTTAATACATATTAGAGTTGTTAGAATGCTCTTCTCTCCTTTCTTGTTTTCATCATCCTCTGCCATGAGAAGCCTCAGTTTTCTCCAAACTGAAGACCCTCTGGCCTCTTATTCCCTCCTCATAAAGCAGCTGCCATACAGCCAAAACCATTTTAGCTGCTGATATCTGCTCTTTGCTGAAGAGTTTGTGCTCAAGAAAGAGCGTATTCTCTAATAGAGATCTCACATGGAAAACCATTTTCCAGAAATAGTAGTAACAACTACAGCAGCCACATCTGGAGCACAGCCTGGGACTTGAATTGGTCCGTCTCTCTTTTGCACTGTGCAAAGGCACTCAATCGATGTGCTCAATAACAGCAATGTAGTTAAAAAAATTTAAATTGTCTGCACATACGCAAACCAGATAATACAGCGTATATGGAAGGACTATGGATGGGTCATGATGTTAGTAACTTGCTTGTCTTACATGCTGTACTTTATACTCAGAAGTAAATGCTTTCTGTATTTAATGTGTTATAAGGTGCATGTGTTCATGCTCCTCCCTCCTAAAGTCTGATAGACAGAGTACTAAATTTCAGAGAGCATCTACGGAAAAGTTTGAAAGATTTTACCACTTATTCTATTAATTGCATTTGATAATAATTTGGGTGAAAACAGTAAGCATGTGCAAAATCAAATAAAACTGAAGTATTATTCCCTTGACTGGTGACCCCAGGAGCACCACCTCTTTCTTCAAATGGGATTGAAATACAAAATAGTGGGCTACTGAGTTAGCATAGCTTTTGAGATAATTGCATGCTGCATTTCCATTGGAAATCTTGTCACAATAAAATCACAAGATTGACAACTATCTAGAAAAAAAAACAGATTCTGCCTCAAATTAAGTTAGTCCACTTGTAGAATAGTAAGAATAATCATTTTCATCTGCATCTCAGAAGAAGGAGACCAAAGTAATGAATGTCTGGGAACCACTCAGATGCTATGGTGATGAACACCATAGAAAGACTGATGATGAAATTAAACGTTCTGTATTAATATTGTGTACCTGGTAGATATGATATGGCTGTGTCAGAGTATGCCTGAAAAAGAAAAAGCACCAAATACACACAATTATATTTCTGATTACATAAAAATAGAATCATAAATTCTACTTATAACCATGCTTTATAGTTTCTAATTGAAGCTTATGTGACTGTGTCATCTTTTTCTGAGTATTAAAAAAGTCTTTAAAGATTTAGAGGGAAATAATACAAGCAAAATCAATTGAGTCCTGTTTTTTGGTTGCTTTTGTAATGAAGCATACGTATTTGAGTGGTTTTGTTAAGCTAAAATACCGATTTAAAATCCAACAAAATACTCAAAAACAAAGTTGAAAATGCAGTGCTTCAAATCTTTGAGGATTAAAATTTAAATTTATGCAGCAATAACTTTTTCTTTGTTATATATAGAGACATATGTAAATGTCTATAAAACATATCTATATGTTTTTATATGTATATAAAAATCAATCCTTAGTGCTTATTGCATATATGTTTATGAGGCACTGAAATTTTCTAATTCTTGCTATCCTGCAACAAGCAGGAGATTGAAAGCACTGTTTTTTATAACACCTTACCACATGACAATATTTCACTTGTTTGAAAAACTTTTGCTCATATTCTTAATAAGCATCAGAAGGAAATTTCTCGGATTGCGCCAGATTAAGCTGTGATTTGGATTAGCTTTACCCAGAAACCCAAACAGCAGACAATCTATAAACAGTGTATATGTAAACAGCAATAGAGGATGCAACAGTTTGTTTTTGCAGAAACACAAACCTTCTGTTGTATTCCAAGAGGTTGCAACAAGGAATAAAACATAAGGCCCTAAGTACTGCTGATTTTGATGGATTGAGCTCATCCCAAGAAAATCTAAAGAGGGGAGAAGGCTAATGTGTATTTCTTATGAACATCCAGCTACCTTGTACAAAAGGTGACAGGCCTATGCATGGTGCATCTGCCTTACAAGAGCATTTCAATATTGTACTTAAGGGAGAATCAGCATTTATCACGCACCACCCTCTTTAACTTCATGATCCATGAAAATTTGGGGCTTCTTTTTTAATGATTATAGCTGTCTACTTCAATACCTTTAAACTAATTTTCTGCTTAATTAGCTCCAATCCTCATTGTCTGGCAGACAATTCAAAACTCTTGAGTAAGTGCCTTCTGGTCTGAAAACCTGTTAATATTTAATACTTCTAAATATCTTTTAAAATGTTCATCTAATGTATATAATAATTATTTCAAGGATGAGCACTTATTTTGATTTAACTCAACTAAGTTATATATTGTTAATAGAATATCTCCTTAGATGGTGAAAATAAAAATCTGCTTCTATGAACCTTTGAGCCAATGCCCTTTCATTTGTTTTTCAGAGGGACCGAGCACAGTCTTTTTAGAATCAAATGTTTTTCTGCCGCAATTACTGTATCTGTATTTTGTGGGCCAGGAATATCACCTCAGCTCTGATTCTCACAGATTTCCCTACACTCTTTTAGGGGAAAAAAACAAATCTAGCCTCACTGGAAAGGAGTACAAGACATCACTATGAGTACCATACTCTCCAGGAGGAGGCGGAGGCAGGAAGACATGTTTTCCACTCAGTGCTCCAAGGAAAATTTTTGTCTCCTGTCCTTCATTTAGCATGCCAGAAAGGCATCTAGATATCCAGGTTTTGTGTCATTTTAAGTTTTGTAGTTCCCTAAGCCTCCATCCCTGGGAGAAGAGTAGTGGCAGGGGATGCCTACAGGTGCTGCAGCTGCCACCTTGACAATGCTCCATCACTAGGAAAATTCTTGGCAAGTTTTGCACTTGAAAAATGAGCACTTTCCCAGTTCCAATAGAATTAGTGTGGGCCAGGATCCATTCCCAATAAACAGCTTGCATGCAGCTACTATCCTTTTGGATCCTGAGAACATTTTATAGCAAGGACATGGGCCATTCCATGCCAATTAAACATGCCAGATGGCCAAGGAATGGACCCAGAAACATTTAATTAACTAGTATATATACAGGTAACATGTCTAGATGCTTTTGCAAAAGCTCATGCTTTTGTAGATGCTGTGACCTGCAGGCAAGTCTTTCATTATCCAAATTATTTTTGTGGTCCAGTTCTCAAAAATTTCAAAACAATAATTCTGAAGAAGCAGCAACATTCTTAATTTAAATCTTAAATTGCCTTTGATATTCTGGCCAAGACAGCATTCAGAGATATTGAACTTTTTTCATGAGTTTCATTGAACTCATTTTTTTTTCATCATTTATGATCGGTGTTCTACTTCCAAGATTGAATTAAAACTTGCTTGGAATTCATAAAAAGACGTAAACATCTTAAATCTTTTCTAAAAGGATAATTTCCAAATGTATTTATGCTCATTTGTAGTTCAGAAAAAAAGAATCCTGTCAACTCTGAGTCAATAGGTTCCTTAAGAACTAAGACTCTAAACTTGAAAAGGAAAAATATTACTGGTTCTTAAGCAAGTCTTCCAAAAGTAATTTCAACCTCATTTTCATTATCCAATAACAAGCAGTTAAAGAATATCCATGCTTTAAGGGTAAATATGCTTAAGCTGAAATACACAAAAACTGAATTAAAATGCTCCTATAAAAGTGTAGAAGTTTTGATATATAAGCAGCAGGGTAAAGCAGCAATATATTTTGGTATATTTAATGAGCAAGAAATGTGTTTTTCTTTTCCCTTCGGAAAAGATAGGGAAGAGTCCCAGAAGAAGATCAGGGACCAGATACTCAAACAATGAGAGAAGCCATGGAGAGCACCTGAAATCACCACTATGTCCATGTCCCAGGCACTGATGCTCAGCTGACAGAAATACTTTCTTTGTGGCAACAGAAAAACTTATACAGGCACTACAGCTTCTTAAACCATGCCCAGGAGAAGTGATTTCTGGGCAGTAACTCATATTCACAGAACGTGTTGAAGTGAGGGCAGCCCCTCTTCAGTCCCTATTTCTCCTGCCCTCCACCCCTTGAAATTAAAGGAAATTAGATGATGAAGGAAAATAGAAATATTATTATATTATATTATATTATATTATATTATATTATATTATATTATATTATATTATATTATA
>JAUBOD010000613.1:1078072-1091462 GCA_032353885.1 Nothura maculosa | reverse complement strand
GGGAAGGTTGGACTAGATGATCTCTAGAGGTCCCTTCCAACCTTATAGATTCTGTGATTCTGTGATTCTGTGATCTTGAAAAAAATATTGAAACTAAATGCAGGTAAAGCTGAAGAACTTTGCTGAAACTTTTACTGGATGTCAATTCTCTGAGCTTTCTCAAAGGAATCAGTCTAAAAGATGAACTGACTGAAATCTATACCACAACAGGGAAGTATAGAGCTGCGCCACGAAATTAGTATCATGTCAGTCTCCACACCCTTACTTCAGACTTCCTTGCACACCAGCATTAAGTTATTATTGGATTGGACCTCTGACTGTACTGACAGGTCATAGTTTAAAGTGATTGACTCATCAAAGCTGTGACAAAAAAAGGGACAATTGATATAACAAAAAAAAATCAGACCATCTATTGAGAGTTTTACTTTATATTCTTTACTCAATCTCGGAGCTGTAACCTTTGTGAGAATAATAATGACCACTTGTTCAGAACACAGGCTTTTATCATTTTGTCTTTGGATGAGGGAGAGTCTATTATTACAGGGAACATTTGGTTTCAGCACAGTGCACTTACCTGGCTTTAAATTTGAGCAAAGGGAAAATAGAGCAACACCTTCAGCACCAGTAAGATCCACAAATGCTAAAAATAACATAAGAAAAACTGAACTCAGGGAGAAAAAGAGAAGACTTTCATATAATCACAGTGAAAAATAAATGAATCTGACCTGAAATCATGAGATATGGAACAGACAAATCTGTACTTTCACAGTTTTAAGTCTTAAACTATGCAGGAAAGAAACAAGAGACAAGAGAAAGAACTGAAACCATACCATTCATCTCACCTTTTATTGTTTTCAAGATTTCCAGTTTTGTAAATAACAGCACTTGCTACAAAACAAGTAAAATGCACTAAGAACAAAATACACCAGACTTAGATCTATGTCAAAAATACATAATAAATGTTTTAAAACCATTTTTGGTTTTCCTTTGATAAGCAAAAAAGAATACAAATTTTCCTCATTTGAATTTAAAAATAAACCAATTTGCTGGTAAGTGCCAGGGAAAATCCCATCATATTGGTCAGTTGCCCAGCTGATCAGCTGAGAAAGATTTGAAATGCACTTATGTTGTTGAATTTTCTTCAAAAGATCAGTGGATTCCAGCTGATCTTAATTAGTAAGAAACTATACTAATGGATAACAGCTAAATACCCATTTCTTAAACTCAAAATGTTATACTGTTGACTAATGATGAATTGCACTGTGCTATCTATTCAGAAAAAGCCCCAAGTTTTCAAATTTGAATAGTTACATAAAATCATGGAAAAAATCACTTTGACTTTTTAAGAAAGAAAAAAAAATAAAAAGAGAAAAAAATAATCCCAAATCATGAGCTATTCAGTTATTAGTTATTTTTCAACCAGTTCCAGTGATTATAATAAATAAAAACAGCTGATTAACAAAGAAAACTAGTGGAATAGTTTTCTGAATGTATACTTCTCTTTGTGTGGTTGTGGTCATATAGCACCAAGCAAACCAATGCCCTACTATATATAGCTACTATATGTAACAGTCCTTCACACAATTCCCTTTGCTGCTACTCACTCAACAGATTACTCTGAACATATGAAACACAATGATTACAATCATGACGTTAATCCTAATGAGTTCTTAATTCAAACATTCTTTAAATTTCTCATTCTTTTCCCTGAAGCGCCAGCATCAGGATTCCTTGCTTACAGAGCAGGTACTTTGTGTGTACCAAATCAAATCCTTTCAGGCACATATGAAGCTGAGAAAAGAAAGAGAAAAAAAAGAGAGATAGAGGGAGGAGGAAAGAGGGAGGGAGGGAGAAAGAAAGGAAGGAAGAGAGGAAGGAAGGGAGGGAGGAAGAGAAGGGAGGAAGGGAGAAAGGAGGGAGGGAGGGAGGAAGAGAGGAAGGAAGAGAGGAAGAGAGGAAGAGAGGAAGGAAGAGAGGAAGGGAGGAAGGAAGGGAGGAAGGAAGGGAGGGAGGGAGGGAGGGAGGGAGGAAGGAAGGAAGGAAGGAAGGAAGGAAGGAAGGAAGCTTTAAGGCATGCTGTGCCAAATTAAAGCTTTCATACAGAATTATATTAATTCTAATGGTGGATAGAGGATAAAACATAATGAAGGATGTATAGCTCTACGTTCCTGAAATTCATTTAAGAAGTAATCCTCTTAAATTAGAGTATGACAGTTGATTTATCAACTATCATAACAGCAAACTCTTCATGGAAAATAAAAGTCGAAAATAAAAGTTTGAGGGAGATTAATTCTAATGTAAATAATGTTTTATGTTATTATTTAGTACTAACGTCATTGTCATATATGCGTCCAAGACTCTGCCGACAGTTACAGAACATGAGTCTAGTAGCTGTGAACAGATCCAATTTCACTACATTTTCATCAACAGTTCTTCACAATAAAAAAAAATCAGTAATAGCTATCTCCATTTGTCCTGCTCAATAAAAAACACAGTTTCCACAATGGGAAAATACTTTTATGGGTTAGCCTATAAAGCTTTTTAGAAGGGGTTTGCACGATGGTAATAGATGCAAGATATTCTGTACACTGAGATGACTCCTGGGTTGCTAAATATGTAGTTAGACATAAGAGTCACAGGTAATATTCACATTTCAGACAGATATTTAATTGAACAATGGAAGAGAAGTATTTCTGGTTAAGCATGAGGAGAAAGTGGATGGGATGTTTGAGTATGTAGTAACTGATACCACATTTGGCTGTGAGTGCAAAAGAGCATTCGGGGATGTAGTGGATGTAAGTAGGGGACTGCAGTGTCATCCTTTTGCATCTTCTTACCTGATACCTACAGCAGGGGACAGGAAATGGTTCAGGCCAGATGAGCAGCTTACCTCTAGAGTTGTGCCTTGCCTCTTCCACTCCTTATTTCCCTTTTCTCTAAGCTTCTCTTCACCCTGTGAAAGCTGCTTTAAGGAAAGAGCTATATTTTTTGAGGTTATGCTGTTGTGACCAGTTTAAGAAGGATTTCAGAGTCAGAGCAGCTGGTGCTTTCTCGCTTCTTGCTTGACTGACTGGTTGCCTAAGGATGCAGAGCTTGGTTAGCAGCAGCAGAACTTCAAAGTTTATCAGTAAGAAGTAGTAGAAGAAGAAAAACAAAAGTAAATAAAGAAAGAAAAATAAAAAGCACGCACACAAATACACACATACACACAAATAACAACAGCCTTACGAGTGGTAGAGAAAAAAGAAAAAAAGACTAGGAAAGACTATTCACAGACACAAATGACACACAGGATTTCAGTGGTGGACACCTTGCAAGCTCTCTACAGGGTGTGAGAAGGCGAGAAAGTCAGGAATAGGTCAATGATATCCCTAGATAATGAGGTGACGTTGTTATTCAAAACAGTTTGAGTCATTTAAGTATCTGGTGCATGAATGCAAAGAGGAGACATTTTCCTCCCCATGCTGAAATCGGTAACAGTTTAGGTTACCACTTAAAAAGTCTTTCCCATGTACCTGTTCTTCATTTGTCTTCCTGCCTTGTTCAAAGTATTTCAGCTCATACACAGTATTCTAAATTTATTTCACATGTACACATGTCAGGTTCCTAGTAAGCACAGCTGGTCTGACAAGAAAGGAGGATAACACTTTGCACATTCTGGAATTTTATAACCTCAGAGTAAACTTGGGGCATAAATTGCAGAGACTCTTCTTAATTAAAAGAAGAATGTTTGCTCAGAGCTTTTCACTTTTTCTTTCATAAGGAAATAATATGAAAGATTAAAAAAAAAGAGCTAGGAAAAATAAAGTAATGCAATACTGAAGGGAATGGTTCCTAGCTCTTCTTGAAGAAAAATAATAACAGAAAAAAAGAACTTAGAGTTCTTACTCACTCTTTGAAAACTTGAAATGCCTGTTTAAGCTTATACATCAGCTGCATAGTTTGAAAATAATGTTTTTTTTCCACCAGTCCTATCACCACATCCTTTTATCTTGACTTCCAGTCACTTCTTTCTTACCAAATGGAGAATTTTTGCTCAGAGCATTTTCATCTAAAAAAAGAGAAACATTTATTGGGAACAAATATTGGTTCAAAAGCATCATTTTTTTTCTGCCAATACTAACTCTATATCCTCTTATTGTGACTTGTAATCAGTTCTTTCCTCTGTCCTGCTCAGAGTGGAGGAGTTGGTTTCAGTAGTCAAATATTGTTTTGAAACTAAATTTCCTTTTAACTGTTGCTTTTATGATGCTTCTTGGCATGTTTTCCAGTTATCTTCCCATTTCTCATTTCTACTCATTCATTGCCTTTACTTAGTCAGTCTTGTCATATCCTTACTGAGTGGTGTCAACAGTAACTGTAGCCTTTCTCTGTGAGAGATCAGAGACAGCAAGCATGCTTATATCCTGCCTGCTCTTGGCACTTTACAGAGTTTGGGTCTAACTCGTTGAGTTTGCCACTCTTGACGTAACAGAAAGTTCACTGAGGATGAAACATCTGAAATAAAGGAAACACAACAAAACAAATGGATTCCAAGGCCATTTTAAAAGGCAAATGATAAGCAGAGATAAAAAGAAAAGAAATAAAAAGTTTGAGAGTCAAGAAATAGTGTAAGTTAGAGCAAAGATGCACTGTTCAGTAATTTATCAAAACTGCTATAAATACTGTAGCAATGAGTCAACATTTCAAAAGCTTTTATTCACTAAGGAAAAAGAAGACTTTGAGAAAAGAAGAAAAACATCCAACATGCTATATAAAAACCCCTAAATTTAGAAGTTTTGGAGCAGACATGCAGGCCATAGTATATGTGCACAGCATTATGAATAATTTGGAGCTAAAGATCAAGCCAAACTGAGGGAAAAACAAAAACAAAAAAACAGGCATAAAACTCTAGATAGGACAGATGAAAAGCCACTCAGACTTCAATATGTTTAAAGCACAAATACTGTTGAGTTTCTAAATAAACAATGCATTTCACAGTTCAGAGTAATGGTATTAGAGCAACATTAACCAGTTACTCCAGTATTCCAGTACTCCAGTTCATACAGTCTGCCAATGCCCATGGAAAAATTTCCCTCTTATTCAGACATACATGATGGGATAGAATTTTCTTTTTCGAGTTCTTTGGAAAATCCTCAAAAATTCTCTTCTGGTTGGAGGTAGTATTTGTAGGATCATTTAAACTACAGGGTAGTTAGAAAACCTGAAAACAGTAAGATTTCATACCTTTTTAAAAAAAATCTCAATAAAGATTATCTCTAAATATTCCTATTATTTGTATAACAGCATCCTGAGAACAATCTGCTTCCTGTGACTGATTTCTGCAGAATGGTTTAAATTGCTTGCCATATTTCTTTTTGATTGATTTAAGAAAACTTGTGCACCTTCAACTTTCGTTTTGGCACTGAGAAAAGGAATGTTAAAACAGCATTGTCTCTTGAACCAGAATGACACTGCCTGCAAATAATTTAGAAATTTCTTTTATATGCCTGAACAGATTATGAAATGCTGCTTAACTGCTCAAGGTGGCATACTGTTAAAGTCTAAGTGGAATTTTAATGGCCAGTGAACACACTGGGCAGTAAAACCATCATATATCTTTCACTTCTACTTCCATCTATAACAAATCACAATCATTTGTTTACCAAATGTTTAAGTAAGAATGGAGAAAACAATGATTTTGGTACTTGAACCAGAGCACTGTAGAAACTTCAGGAATTTTGAGGGGAAAAACAATCTTGCCAGCAAATGAAAAGAGTGCTGGAGCTTCAATGCTGTTGTGTGCAAAACCAGCACGGATACACAGAAGAACAACTGCCTTCTCGTTACCTGAATCAGATCGAGTAAATATGGGCAAGGGAGTTTCATAGTTTGTGAGAAACAAGGAAATAAGCTACTAGATAGATATATAAAACTTTTATATATGGTCTTGGAGACCTGTCAGGAGCTTGTCTAGGGATAACTGGTGGGCGATGGATATTTTTTTGTATGTGTAATGTTGACTTCCATTTGGTTTGCCATTAAACCCCCTGAAGCAGTAGGCTGAAAGTAAAGCCTTTCTAAAATTGCAAGAAGTTAAAATAAGAATGGAAAAGAACAAGCAGACAGAAAACATGACTGGTGTAAGGAAACTGCTTAAGTATGATTGATTCACTAGAATATTTTAATAGTGGTTTCAGTATTACGAAAATAAAGACCATAGAATAAGGGACTGTAGGTCTCCGTTTGCTTTACTTAACAGTAAGTTGAGGAGTGATGTGTTTTTCCAGTTCAGCTGCCACTGTAGTAAGAAAATGGAGACCATGTGTCCAGACATAAATTAATAAAAACAAATAAAAATAAAATTACAGACTACATATATTTATTCTTTAATTTGCATGAAGTACAGTAAAATAGTTTCTGCTAGAGGGTCTTGGAGATGTGTATTCCTTAAAAGTCTTTGTCTTTCTTTACCCAAATCCTTGATTTCACATGCTCCCACTTCTACTGCTCTTTTCTTACCTTGTGTTCCCCTGTTTATTCTTCATTTACGTTAAGATGCTACTGCTCTCTTGCATTATTTTTTAATTACTTTCTTCCTACGTACTCCAGTTTTATTCCTATGTGCTTGACAGTATGGTGGCATTATATGCACAAGTCTTTTTATTGGTAGTTCAAAGCTGTATTGTAACTTAAAAGCTGTGTATGCATAGCACTAGATGTACATGCTTTTTTTTTTGATATATAAATCTCATTTTTCCCCAGAAAATTAAATGCTAATTTCTTAAAGAAAATATACTCTCATACATGCTCAGTATATTTTCTAACAATTCCTTCATTTCTCCTTATCCAGAAATGGATCTTGTTTGCCAATGAACATATATGATGACCAATCACAGACATTTCACAAATATCCCAGACATCTATAATTCATGACAATTGAAGCACTCGCACTTGGGAGCACCACTCTCCATTTTAAATAATGGCCAATTTTAATTGTATAGTATTCTTTTCAGTAACAACATCTAATTAAGGCATTTGTTAAAGTTGTGTAATGTTAAACTAACAGGGAGAGCCTAATGGAGTTCTATTGGAATTTTTCCATTAAATTAACATTATGGACTTTTAATGGATGTCTTAATTAGATGCTTTTATTAACAGGGATGATGCACAAATAAAAATCAGGCCCTATGTGTGCAGAATGCCTCATTAGCACTCACTGTAGGACACAGATAAAAATGCCTCAGTCTACCAAATGCATATCAGAAGCTGAATTTATTTTCCAAGAAAGCACATGAAGGAAAGCACAGCATTAAGTAGAATGTTCTTTGAGTCTTTTTTTTTTAGCCAAACTTACAATATTGGTTCAAATTTCACTCTTATTTACATTGATGCAACCTCGTTAAATTTAAAAAGTTCATCTCAGCACAGATGAGAAAAGTCACTTTTAGCCACTGAAAAAGAGACTTGAAGAAAGAGGGAACCCAGAGAGGAAATTTTGCAGAAATGTCTTACTATTCTCCTTTTCTCCCCCCATTCTTCTAATTAGGGGGAGCAGGGGATGTGGGGTGATTGTCGAGCTAAAGCACTATGTGTTTGCTAGGCTTCCTCTCTCCATCCTAATTGTACCACAGCCTCATTGCACACCAAGTCATTAATCTACACAGCAGTGAAATTATTGAGCAAAGTTTGTACAGAAGACTCTTTTTTTTTCCATCACACAACATCTGCAAGTTGAAGGGCCAATTTTGAGGATATTTGGAAGTGCAGAATGGCTAACAGTGAACTGCGTGTGACATTTTCAGATGTGTCTGGCATCTCAGCTCTAACCAAGACCCAAATACTGACACTTTTGCAAAAAGGGATACCACAAGGCTCAGGGACGAGCTGGCTCACGACTATTGAGAGACTACTGTGCAGTAAGCTTTTAAGAAAGGATTTAGATGAAACTAATTTAATGACCTCAAAGTAGCAGATTTGGATTTGATAAGGCCCCCTGAATGACAGAGCAATAGTCACACTCTAAGCTGCTTTTTTTTTGCACCTCCTTCTCTGTTTTATTTTATGTCTTCTCCAGTAAAATGAAAGTCAACTTGCATAAACCAGGTATTACAGATCCATGGGCTTTACAAAATACCTGCAGTTAGACCAAACTTTTTCTCAGCTCTCATATTTGCAAATTTTCCCCAATAGTACAGATGACTTTAGAAAGAGAGAAGAGAAATAAATATATACTAGAGACACCCTACCTACAGCATGTTTACATACCATTTTTACTGCAACAGTAAAAAGATTTTGCAGATTCTAAGGTACAGACTATAAACAAAAAATACCCTCCATCTTTGATTCTGTAAAGTACATAACAAGCTCACCCGCAATATTAAACATTTGATTAGCCCAATTAAATAGATTCTCTAGTGATTTTATGACTCATGATCTCTGCAAAGTAAAACACATTCTGAAACACAGGCCCTCGTTTTATTTTGCATTTCCTTCTTCAAATTTGCCTACATTGTTATCACTAAAAGATTTGTTTTTTCTAATCCACTTCTAAATTATGTTAATATCTAAAGATATTAATAAAATGACTCACTGTTTTTTTAAAGAATTCAGCTGCTATTGTAATATTTTTTCTCTTGCATTATCATTTCACTTTAATATAAATAAGAATGAATCCAATGAAAATTGCCCAATTTATTGTTTCTCAATAGAGAATACTGTGGATTGTCAGTCTTGAAGTTGTTTCTATTCCTTAAAATTACTTTTGTTTTTAAGGCTTTTCACTGAGATCAAGATGGGACTTTGGCCAAAAGGAATTCAACTTAGTGTTTTCCATTAGGGATATGCCTGAGTTTTGATCTCTTCCATAATCACTTGACTATGTAAACCAACGATTTCCATCTTTAATGGTTTGGCAAGAAAGTTTAGGCATACTCATTTAAGAACTATTATACTTTCAAGCATGCACAGTAATTCCAAATCATTTTTTTTTAGCTGGTTATGTCCTTCCAATGTAATATTTCATTTCTTCTTTTTATATTTAAGTATTTTAAACATGATGTAGAGTATTCTAAAACAAATAAAAGTAATGTTTTCATAGGTAGGCTTTCAACAAAGAATATTTCTATTTCAGTAGATGCATCTGAGTGATGTTAAAGAGTTATAATTCATTGTCATTATTACTACCTACACTACAGATAAATCAATATGCAATATGTAATCATCCTGAATATTCCTAATATTAATTGTAAAGCAGGCACAGCTGTACAGCAGGGACAAAAATGACTTTTTTCAAAAGTGTGCTTTCAAAAATATGTACACAATCTTTTACAGAAATCTATTTGCAAAGCCAAAACTTTATGTTCAAAATAGATATCAGATTGGCCATGCGCTCATTTAACTCAATGACAAAACTCCCACTAAGCAAAATTGAGCATATTCTGCATAAGTATAGTGCCTAGAATCTACAGCGCAACTCTTCTGAAAAATCATTTCACTAACAAATTAAAATAAGAGCTGAACTGAAAACTTTCCTTGTATGAAAATATACATTATTTTCCAGTTCTAACCAAAACTACTCTTCCCAGATCCACCACAAATATACCTCAAAAGCACTTGTTCCTCTTCCATTGTCATTAAACAATGCAAGAATGCAGCTGACTAAGAATGATTCTAACATAAAAGGATATTTTTTCCTTACTAATCATATATACACCTGAGATCTCTCAATTCCCCCACAGCAAGGGTTCTGAGACTCTGCCACGTATGCCCACAAGCTGTGTTGCAACTGCTAATACTCAAGCTGCTGCAGAGTTCTTCAGCTACCACTGTTCTCAAATATGGGTGAGGATGGCTTTTCTAGACGTTTTTATTTCTCATTGCTGGTGAGACGGGGATTTAGGATGCAGCAAATCACTCATGCTTTTTTGAGGCATTTCTGGGCTCTTATACATCCTCACAGAATGCAGCTTAACAGCATCTCACAAGAGAATAAACTCGGCTTATTCTTATTTTTTTAATCTTTATTTAGCAATCTACTTACATAAGTATGAGAAGCCTCTTGACTCAGTGATACTATTTCATGTTTAAACCTAAGCCCCTGCACTTTGTGATGGATGAAGATCTATCTCCTGAATGGCCGCCACTTCCTCAGAGAGGCAAGAACAAGACAAGAACAAATGAAGAAAACAATTTTATCAGCAGAGGATGCAGGATCAGTTAATAGAAATTCAGTTTTCATATATGTATAGTTATGTATATAATTTTATATATATATACATATATATGCATATAAACATAGCACAAACTGCACTGGGAACATCTGTAATTTTGAAAATATCTCTATTTTTAATTGGACAGAAATATAGATTTTTTTGATTTAGGTCAGGGCACATATTAATGTCCTCTGAAGCAGGGAGGAACTGTCAGAACTGCATTACAAACTCTCAAACCCTTGGGCACTAGCTCCTTGTACATGTTCGTGCATATCTCCTATGGGGAACGTGCCTTGCGGTGCCCATCTGAGCTCACTGACCACAAACTCCTTCCAGGCACCTTTCTTTCCCGGTCTCCATTCTTCACATCTTGATACAACTGCTTGAAGCCAAATTTGAGAGCAGAAGTTGCAGCCAACAAAATGTATCTGTTTTACTATATTTATCAGCCCAGACACCACATGTGTCCATTCTGATTGAGAACATCCCCCAGCAGGTTTTAATGTGTTCAAAAGGGACCTTATTAGAGCTCATAGTTGTTCCCTGAGTATGCATAATAGAGTATCAGATGTTTCTATCCAGATCTGAGTAGAAAATAGAAGGCCTTATAAAACTTGCAGAAAATCCTAGTCTCCTCATTCTGCTTGAAAAAAAAAATTAAAAAAAGCTTTCATAGATGAAATTATAGATTCATATCTAGATTAATCACATCATAGATTTTTTCTACCTATTCCTTTTACTATTTGATTATATAGATTGTATTAGTTTAAAAAATAAATTCTGACAGTGAAGAGAAAGATGCATCTATAGCTACTGGCCGTGAAATTGAGTGGCAAGATAGATTACTTATGACTTAGTGCCAGTTCTTCTACTGCTCCTGTAACCCTTGTTGAAGCTATTGGCTATTTTAAGGCTTTTAGACTCTTCCAAAGAACGAAAAGGCCTTTCAGATAAAAGTACAATAACACAATATTTAATCAAACAAGACTAAGATAGCTCATATGAATTTCTCATATGAGTAGCTTTCTGGGATACTACAGTAGTATTTTGAAGCAGAAGTATATTGATATGAATGGCCATAAATAGCCAACCATATAAATTCTGCCCTGTGTGCAAGAAACAGTGAAGGTAGTTCCTTTGTATATGTCTTCAACGTTAATCACACAACAAATAAGTTTTCTGTGACGTATTAACTGCAACTTGTTGTTCGGTTGTTCATTTATAAAGATAACAGCAAAAGGTAAGGCAACAATTTTAAGAGTAAGACATTGGCTCGCTACCACCAATTTAAAATACAGAAAATGACTCTGTAGGAATATGTATAATATGATAGTTCAGAGTAACCTCTCATAATGTACGTGTCGTTCCTCAAATGAGGCAAAGAGCTGTGGTCTAGACCACAGTACATTTTTCCTTTGGGTCTATTTTTAAGGCATTATGTTTCCCACATTTATGCTTATTCAGTCCAGTCACGGAGGGGGGCATATATATATTGGATACTTTCAACTGTTATGTTATGAGTGCTCTAGAAATAGGTTTGTTTATAAGGCTTAATACACATTCTAGCAAATACCGAACACCCATCAGCCTATCTAATCTCTATATATTCTCTCCTTGTGCCTCATTTACTTTATATATTCATTATATATACTTAAATCATCAGTGTATTTTTTTTAACATTTCTAAAATCAGGGAGAAAGATATAGCAAATCACATTTGAAAATGCCTACCTGATTCAGTGGCAGAAGCAAGTAATTACTTGTGTTTTATTCAGATATACTCATATTCCCAAACCTATAAATCTCCAATTAACAACTACCACATTTCATTTATAGACAGTAATCTAGAAATAAAATTTGCTGTTCATTTTCTGAAAATCAAATTTGCTATACTATTGCTTCTTACATAAGGTTATCAAGATAGGTGAACTGCATGGATAGCAATGTAAGGTTTTTCAATTCTCAAATTATTTGGGGATTAAATCTAATATGAGTTCTCAAAGTTTCATTTCCTGTAATTTAAATTCTTATAATTTCAAAGGCACTTAAAATTGTAAAACAACATGTTCTTTCAAGATAAGGAAAAGAGACTCTTCTCAATTAGGGCTGAAATATTCCTAAAAACAAGACCAGTGCCTGTAGTTATACTGTTAAAATAAATCTGATATATATGCAATATTTAATGCATTTGAATTAGTATATTTCTCTCCACTTTCTTAACATTTTTCTTCCTGCTCAGTAGATTAGACAAAGCATTTGTCAAGGACCTAATATTTCCTCACCTCCATAACATTCTTTGTTGAAATACCATAAATTGTATTTTTTCACCCTTGATTGTTGTTGCAATATGCTGACATAGGAAAATAAAACAACAGATGTGCACAAGGTTGTACAGATTTTATCAGAGCTGAGAATCTTGATTTCCTTCTGCCTAAATATAGGCACCCAAATAAAATATCTGAATAAGGAAGATGCCAGTCCACTTGCCCATTGAGAATACAGGCCACTAAACCCCTCATTGCCCTGTAGAGGATTTTAATCATTTCAAGTCATTTTAGAAAGGAGTTAGGGTAATTATACTGCTATACTTACACATCTGAACTGCATGTCTAAAGTTTAATGAGGTACACCAAATCTCACATCCACTCCATTTTTCATTGGACAAAGAACTTCTTCCAACATTTTGGCATTTTTGATGAAAAAAAAAGGAAGGACAAAAATATGGAGGGACATTGCAATTATCATGTAATGCACCTGACTTTTATTTCTTTTGTCCCATTATATAAATTATTTCCAATATTCGTATATGACTGTCAGATTTTTTTTTTCTTCAGCTTTACATTATCCAAGAGAAATAATAGAATGTTTAATATATGCGGTGTGGAGACTCTGTTTTGGCTGGTCTTCACATTGTTACTATTATGCATTGTACTATGACCCTTACCCAGTGCTTATTAAAAGACCAAGGGACCCAGAAGTAGTTTATTAAATATATACTATTCCCTTTCACCCTTACCACCCAATGAGATGCATCCACCTGTAAATCAGAACACACAGAAAATGTAAAGTAGCACATGTAGTAAATGTTAAGTACTATACTTAGCAAAGTATAATATGTGAAGACACCAAACTTGGAGGAGTAGCTGACAGCCCTGAGGGCTGTGCTGCCATCCAGAGGGACCTGGACAGACTAGACCA
>JAUBOD010000613.1:1051554-1068127 GCA_032353885.1 Nothura maculosa | reverse complement strand
ACACAGTCTCTCCCCGTACGAGAGATGTTTCAGTCCCTTAATAATCTTTGTCACTCTCCGCTGGACCCTCTCTAGAAGCTCCACATCCCTCTTACACTGGGGAACCCAGAACTGCACACAGTTCTCTAGGTGCGGCCTCATCAGAGCTAAGGGGCAGAATCACCTCCCTCGACCTGCACTTTTTGCACTTTTCCCGACACTCCTTTGTTTAATCCTTTGTTTATTTACATTTGCGCATCCTATACTTGCCGGTTAACTCTGCATAAAGAACTAACTAAACCTAAATGATGTTGAAGCAAGGCAGAGGATAGAAATAGCATCAAAGTTTTCAGCTGTAGCAGTTTATAGCAACTTAACAGACCTTTAATTTCTAGATATACCTAGTTCACTGTCCAAAATACTCACCATTTTGGCTTTTCAAACAGAGAGTGCTTCAAGATTCTCAGCAATGCCTCTCTCTTGAAGTGTGATTTTACCATGATAGTCAATAGTGTCTGAAGAATATTAACAATTTCAATTTCAATTCCATTTTAAAGTAGAATCTCCTAAATAGTCACCTCTTTCTCTCATTTGACTATGTAAACAACCAGGAAGAAAATATAACTGGAATTCATGGGAAAATTCAAGTTACTCAAATAATTGTGGTTTTCTTCTACAACTTCATTAAAGAACCACTAGTAATTTAACATTAATAATATATTTCAGAAAAAAAATTGCATTTCAGAAAATCTTATTTTAATATATTCCCTACAACAAAAACAGAAAGTGGAACCTTAGTTAAGATTTACATTATTTTGGTAACTTTCTTCCTTTTATTCTGTAAGATATTATTACTTCAATTGTCATTTTAATAATTGTCAAAGATAAGCGTATTTCTTAGTAAGTGAATGAGAAATGCTATGTATCTCCTTAGGATGCTCCTTTGCCTTCACACATACCACTAAAAATAATGCACACACTTATGCAGAAGATGGAAAAATAAATTTTGGAAGGCTAATTAGTGGCATTTCAAGACAATCCATTTTAAGGCTTATTTTTAAAGTAGATTTGAAGCCTATGTGCATTTTGCAGAAACTTGCTACCCATTAGGGTATGGTTCTAGTGACCATAATCAGATATGTATATGAAATTCTGAATTCTGACAGAGGCAGTTAGTTCACAAAGAAAAGCTAAGCTGTTTCTAAATACGTTGAAATTGCTCCTAAACCGTATGAGTACCAAGTTGGTCATCTCACAGTAATACAACAATATTTTGTCCTATAAACAAAGTATCATTTCATGCATGATGGTGCTGTGATCAAACAAAATTCACAGTGTTTGGCATTTTGTAAGTTGTCATCTGAACCACAGCAAATGAAACAAAGAAAGCTTAGCAAGAGATCTATAAGTCTTTGCATTATTAACAGCTTTTTTTTCTTTTTTTTCTCCTAAGTACGTGGGTGAATGAACACCACTATTTCATATTGAGCTGCCTCACAAGTTGATATTACCTCACAGACAGTCTTTCTTTTCATTTCCGAATAAGGAATGGGAAACATATTGCTTACCATATGTGTGGGGCCTAGGATCTTGCCTAACTAAGAAGTTTAAGCAAAGCTTTTAATATTAATTAAAAATATTATTAACAGATAGCTCTTTTTTATATGCAAAGAGCACAACTTTAATAAGTATTTATAAGTATTTATAAGGATCTTTTTGCATTCCTGTTTTTCAATATTTCTCTAATAAAAGGATCCAAAACCCTAACCCCACAAAACTTCCTCAACAGTAAAAAATCTGAATCTAAAAATAGTGCCAAATGAGAAATATTTAAAAAATGATAGCAAAATACATCATTTTCCACATCTCAAAAATAATGACTTTTTAAGTAGTCCAAGGGAAAAAAATGGTGAAAACTAGGACTGAAAATATTTAAGCTGGAGAAGAACAAGGAAAAAGAATCCATTATAACAAATACTGAATTTATTCTTCAAACCAATGTAATTGTTTAAAATTACAGCTATTGAAAGGATTGCCACTTTCTGTATTTTTGCATAGCTGTGTATGTGCACACATAACCATGAACATTCATCAAAAGGAATTAGAAAAACATGGATTTCCACTGCTGAATTTCTTACTGAAAATATAAGTTAAGGTTGCAGTGAAAATCAGTGCAATTTTCACTGCCTTTATAAGCATATGATATATAAGAGACAAACATTTTCTTACTGAATAGGCAGATGGGGGATATTGAGGATGTCAGAAAGCAGCAGAGATCTCTGTAGTTTTCACGTCAGTGACACTGTTAAGTGACAAAAAATGCAATTTTTAAACTAACCTTTTTCATGCTTTTGATGCTTCCTGATACTCACTTACATGAGAGTTCTTGTGTTTCTTTCTGCGCTTTTCTAGTGATTTTGTCTTCTCTATTGTGCTTTATACTTTCTCAGTGTCTCAGATTTCCATTCCACCTTCTCTGCTGCAGTAGGGAGAATATATATTATTTCTACTTAGAAGAGAGCATACCTGAAAAATCTCAAATATATTAATATTTGAGGAAACTCCATACATAACAACTCCTAACTATAAAGCACAATTAAATAAAATTAACCATGTCATTATAGGCACAGGAACAGAAGAATCTTGGGAAGCATTTTAGAAGCTGAGAATTTTCATATTCTCTTGGGGTCTGTGCTGCTATACAGAATACATATAAAAATTATTTTTCCTTAGATGAGAATGATCTCCACTAGCAGTTACCATGCGTAGATGTCAGAGGCAGAGATCAAGTCTTTCCTTCAGTTCCTTTCACCTGTAATGAAAGAACACGTCTTTATTCACAAAAGCAGAGCAGCTATGCTGGCTTTCAGCAAAGAGAAGCAGAAATGCTTAAGTTATTGTAAAATAGAGCTCAGATACAAAGAAAATATCTGCTGAGACTCAGAGTTTACTCTTTGTCTGATTCCTCTCTTCAAAAAGAAAACTTCTTATCTCTCTCCTAAAACAAAAGATGGTGATAATGCTTTGCTTTTGCCGCACTGGTATGAGAAAGGAAAGAAATTGTGGTGGTGGCAGCTGGGCTCCATTGGCCTCCTAGGCAATGTTCTCACTGGGCTGGCGAGCGTTAGGGTAGAGAACAAGCTCCAGTCCTGCCTTAGGAAATCTATGAAAAGTCTGAATTAAAGCCATTTTCAGTCGGCCCATAGACTCATGGGAGGCCAAGCTGTTGTAGAGGGTCCAATCAGTGAAAAAAAACAGTGAAGTCAGTGCAACTGGAGAAGCCTCCTAGAGTTCCAGTAATATGGAAATCTCACTAATCCCAGAACCTCAGAAACAATTTGTGGAAAGGGCTGAATCCCACTTTCAGTTACAGACTATTAGCCTGGGTATATGTTCTGCATAGCTGAGCAGAGTTCATGCTGACCTCATTGGATGGTAGCTATATATATATGCACGTATATGAGAGTAAATTAATACTTTATTTAACCTTAAAAATTCTCTGAACACTACCAAAATATAGACAGGCTTTCTCTGTGGACCTAGATCCATCAATATTCAACCTTGCTAAACTTTAGCTTAATATCTTTAACTTTAGCTTATGAGCAAAGGTTGAGGGAGCTGGGCCTGTTCAGCCTGGAGAAGTGAAGGCTGAGGGGGGACCTGATTAATGTCTATAAATACCTCAAGGGAGGGAGAGAGGAGGATGGGGTTGGCCCCTTTTCAGTGGTGGCCAGTGATAGGACTAGAGAAATGGCTTCAAACTGAAGCATCAGAAGTTCCACAGGAACTTCAGGAAGCATTTCTTCACTGTGAGCCCTGGACAGAGCCCTGGAATAGGCTGCCCAGAGAGGTTGTGGAGTCTCCGTCTCTGGAGATCTTTAAAACCCACTTGGATGCAGCCCTGAGCCATGTGCTCTAGGTGACCCTGCGTGTGCAGGGGGGTTGGACTAGATGTCCTCTAAGATCCCTTCCAACCTTAAGCATTCTATGATTCTATGATTCTATGATATCCTGACAAGATCTTTGTATACAATTTGTTGAAGTTTGAAGACTTTGAATTAAATGTAAGGAAAAATTCAACAGGATTGTATTCCTCTCTTCTTCTTTGAAAATTTCAGCCCAAATGAAAAATACAAAATAAAATTAAAAAATTTCCAGTTTTCCATCTGTGCATAGGTGTCTATGCCCCTGAAGAAAACAAGCCAAGTAATTGTGGCTAGAATTTGCTGGCTCTCAGCTGGATACTAATAGGGAGCACAGTGCAAATTCCACACACTGAAGGATGTTTTTCATGTGGTGAGTCAATATTTTTCCAAGCTAGACCCAAAGAAACTCCAAGCAGTAAATTTACTTTATATAAAAAATACTCATTATCAATGGAAACTTCTTTTGCTCATTTTTTGGCTTTTTTTTTTCTTTTTTTTTTGGGCTGATATATCACTGCTTTCATGATGATCACATGAAGAAAGTGTTACATGCTTACAATTTTCACAACTTTAAGAAAGAAGGAAAAAAAGTTTTTTTCTGAGTTGCTATTTTAATCAATATTGGCAATCTCTTCTTTCTCTGACTTGTCTCTGGGTGATGGCAGGCTCCTGTGCTACTTTTCCTAGCTTCGCCAACAATAACTTGTTGGACCAAGCCAAGACTTCATGCTTGAAAACTATTCTCAGTCCTTTGTCTTTTTTTTTTTTTTCTAAATGAGTTTGCTTTGTTTCTTGCACTGAGTATCTGTAATCAGCCCGGGTGCATCTGCAAAATCCACATGCATTTCTCACCATTGCCTGTGACCAGTGTCACCTTGCAACCTTCATTCTCATGCCAAAGCACTTTCTTGATCAAGGCCCCAGTTGCAGCTATTTCTGCATTGTACTCTTGTCTCCATCCTGCTATAGAGCTATAAAGAAAAGAGCAATACTATATTTTTTATTAGTATCTAAGGATAACAGAAACTTCTGGTTAGTACATGTTACCAAAAGAGATAATAATGGATCAACTTCCCTTTATATTCTATTTCAGATATTGCTGGGTCCTCATAAGATATTATCTTACAAAGTTTTGTTAACCGTTATAATGACAATACGTATAATGACAAATCATAAATCATATTCTAACAGAATATCTCTCTAATTGTGCATTCACAAGCATATGTGTGAAACTTTAGAAGTTCATTTAAAGTAGTTATCCTTTAAAAGTAGTTGTTCAATAGCAGCAATATTTGTTTACAGTCCTCTCTCTCCTTTTTACCTTTTATATGGAGAGAGAGACACTGCCTTTCTTCTGTTTCTACAATTGCATGAATTTGTGCACAATTCAGTTTACAAAGCAGACAGGGATTTTCCTTTTCACAAGCAAGCAACAGAGCAGAAATGTCTTCAGCATGAACTGAAACTGAAGCCTTTCCATGTATGAGCTTAAATTAAAAATAAAAACATATATTCCCAAATTATTCCAATCTGTTTCTTTTGACCCATACATCATTCTGCATATTTAACACTGCTTCCTTTAATCTACATCAGTTTTATATGTAATGAAATGTAACGCTGAAGTACAAAATTAAAGTTTTGTTTTTAAATGTCAAGTGGCAACATACCAGCATTTCCAAAAGGGAAAGTTTTTATTTAGAATAGTATAAATTAAATATTTCAATATTTGAAATTAAAATGAGGAACATTGACATTTTGGAATGCAACCAACTTTTCTACAGATGTATAAACTGTTGTATTCAGAGTTATGTTACTGACCTTCATATTTCATGAGCACCTGGTAAGATTTTTTTCTACTCAGGAAAAACTTATACCATTCACTGTTTATTATGTTATCAAGAAAAAGCCCTAAAGAAAAAATAAGACACTAAAATATGGCCATTACTGAGATGTGAATTGGTAGTTGCAAAGAAATATATTACATCTTATTGACTAAAGAAAAACATATCTTCTCTTAGAACGAATCATTAACTTTGTTTGAGCAGTTTTAGAAATTAAGGGTTTTATACCTCTCTCTACCTCCAAATAAATTACATCCTTCCATGGAGACCTCTTTTGTCATGACAAGGCAGTCAATGATTGTCCTGGAAATATTTATAGAAATTTATACATTAATCTCTTCACTACTATTACTTTTTTATATATGTAGTGCTTTCTCTTTGTCTTCTATCCTGCTTTCCAAAATGAAATTAAAAGCCCACAAAAACCATATATTTTTGGAAGAGGACTAATACTTGATAACTTAAAACACATATACTTCAAAAGAAAATTCTGGACTGCTCTCTGAACCTTAATTTAAAATTTCATTTGAAGTACTGTATTTTAAATGGATTTATACTTTTTAATGTTTTGGAAAATAAAACAAAATAAAATAATAAAAAAAAACTATGTCACACAGTTCTGTATGGCAATTTCACCATCTGTCTTATAAAGGAAGCACTGATAAAATGTATGACAATCTGTATCTTGAATTGTGCTGGGAGGGTATTTTCTATCTTCATCAACTTTTTGCTTTTTCCAAATGTTGTTTACATCATGAAGGTCAAAAAATTAAAAAAAAACATTGTTCTCAAACTGTTTTTGGAATTTACACACATATCTAATCAACATTCATTCTCCAGCAGGGCTAAACATATTGAGTCGCTGTTTTTTTAGAAAGTTTCAGAAATTCTTTTGAACATTTTAGTCTTGTAACAGTTCTGTGTATTGGGAGAAACCAACTATAAGTTCTTATAACTAGTGAATGCACACAAGTCAAACCAAGATTGCTGCAGGAACCAAAATATAGAGATGATTTCACCAAAAAATCATCAAAATCATTAGGTTTGACTCAGACAAATCATCCTTTAAATAGCTCTTTCTGACCTATCTGTTTTTTTAAAGGACGGACACTCTTTTGCTATTCCATGTGTTAATCATCATCATTGTTATGAAATGATTTTAAGGAAATATAAAAGTCAATATCATACGCACTTTGTATTGTAGAAAGACTAAGGCCATAAGCAGTGTGGTTTAATTCTCTGTTAACTGATTATATCAATCCTTTATTATATCAATCCTTTATCTGCTTCTCTTTGTTGGGATTTGCTGCGTGCTGAATCGAACTCTTAGGCTTTCTTTTTAATCATTTTCCTGCACTGCAGTTGCAGATGTGATCATCCAGTAAAGGTGGAGTAATTAGATACTGAGTCACTGCCTATATAAAACTGCAATTTTTTGTTTCCTGAACAAAGAAAGAACCGCCTATAAAACCTAAAGTTAAGGAACAAGTAATGGAAAAGTGTGATAATGGACTATGGAGTCTGAGAATCTAAAAGTGGAGGTGTATGTATTGAAGGCATATATGGGCAGTGCTATTAAAAGTAGTGTCTTTCAATGTACCTATGGCTAGACACAGAGGAGGATGGCCTCATGGAAGGACTAGGTATCTGCTTCCACTGAATTTTGTTTAAGTCCATGAAGTGGTCGAATATAGTATGTAATCCTTCTAACCTGTAACGCATCTATATATTCAGGAAATCCTGACCAGAAGCAATACCACACTGAAATTAAATGACTTACCCAGCAAAATATTGCATGGAAAAGCTCCTGGAAACGTAATTGACAGCCTTAAGATTCCAGAAAGGAAGAAATGAACTTAGTCCATCCCTGCAAGATGTTATTGTAAAATCAAAACAACAACAACAAAAACAAAGTTCATGCTCACTATAATCAAATACTCCTGGTAAAGCTAACAAAATCTGTGCAGCTTCCTTACTCACATTCATTGCCAAGTGAGGATATAAGGAGAAATACTTTTCTTGTGCTAAGGTCTAGCCCAAAACTAAAGCAGGATGTAAAAAGACTTATAGCCTTTCTTGGCCATAACCAGTCACTATGAGACTATATTGACTCTACAAACACAGCCACAATTCTATTGTTTAATGAATGAACTGGTACCCTGACTCCAAGTAAGTCAGGTCTGTCACTCTGATGGTATATCATGTCTTTCCATGCTTTTATCATAAGCCATAAAAAGAATAAAATGTCCTTTACAGCATCTTAACTACACCAATCTAATACACATGTATATATTTTAGTGCAGGTACATGAAGCTAAAAGTAGTATTTTAGAAGCAGAAATCAGTGTAGAATTTAAAACTTGGAGAAAAGTGAAGCAGTTCCAAATGTACATGACTTGATCTAATAAGCTTGATGTTTGCTATATATCATTTATAATTCTATTTGAATTTCCTTATCTGAAGGCCACTAAAATCCGCTATAATGTGTTTTTTGTTTCCTAATACAAATTTTCAGTTTCTTTTGCAAGTAAGCCTGCATCTTCAGAAGTAACATAAAGGGCAAATAAAGGAAAAATAAACTGCTCAAAATAGAGGATAGAACTCTTAAAACACTGCTTCCTAAAAACTTGAGGAAAACTTAACATTTTTCTTTGTTCCTATCTAAACTGGAACAATATTCATGATACTTGAACTTTATTCTTTAGAATATATACCTGCTAACAAAATGAACTAGTTAAAACAGAGTAGGGTTTTTTTGTGTTTTTTTTGTTTGTTTGTTTGTTTGTTTGTTTTTGAGTGCAGCAAGGTTTTCCACTTTGATAAGTTTTAATTAAACATAGACTTTTTCTCTGCTTCTTCAATGAATTCCCAGTTCTTGAATTTCCATATCCCACATGTATTTAATACGTAATAATCAGAAAAAGTCACAGCCAAGCCCAAAGCCAAATTCGCCATTTGCTAAAAAGACTGTTCAGTTTTGACTTCATGTCCACTGTGCACTATGCATGACTGGTACTTCACAACTCCAAGTTGACTTACTGCATTTGCTTTAATCAGTTTTGTTTTCATGGGGCCAGAGGTGCTCCTTTTTAATTAACATAATGAACAAACAGTTCTCTCATATCTTAGTTTGTCTCTGTAGAAGAGTTCATTAAAATGACTGCATTTATCTTGTTAAACAGGAATATTCATTCTATGCTAGCCCTTATTCTGCTACCTACAGGACAGAGCTACAGAAAAAGAATTGTCAGGGCAAGCTCTCTGACATGAGCTTTATTTAACTCCTGTCCTCAGTATAATATAGTTCAGCTAAGGAAGCATGAGGTGAGGGTTTTGTGCTCTGAGTGGTGCTGGTTGTTATCCCTGCTACCCACCAGACCATCGTGCCTGGCAGTGAGCACATCCAATTACTGTTGCTGATCCTGGTCCTAACTGTTATCAAATGCTACCCTTTGAGCCATCAGCAGGTACACTTCACCAACATGGCTCACATCCTGCTTTCTCATTTTCTTTTCCATGGAAAGCAAGGTGTGCTCTCTATGTAAGGTGTCACCATGTGTCCAAAGTATTGGTTTACTCATAGAAGCAGGAAATGGTTCCTATTTTTTGGACATAACCTTAAGGAAATATAACAGCAAAAACAATAACTCAGTCTTTTATCATTGATTATTTGAATTAAAAGAAAGAAATCTGAAATAGCTGTCCAACCTATCAGAAAATAATGAACTTTAAAAAATAAAGATTTATATCTTGATTTTCTGATGAGACATCAATAGAGAAATTTTACTATTCTAGAAAAACCTAGTATTTTTTCAGCTTATCAAGAAACAAAAATTGACCCCAAACCAGAAAGGGTTCATTCTAGGCTCTTTCCACAGCATTGATATAATTTGCACATACTTTCATTTCCTATTTCATGTATATTACAGCTGTCTGTGGTGAAGCTTTTCCAAAAAAGATATATGTTCACTACTGAAGGGTCCTGCAGAGAAAGTGCCTGTATCACTCACCTTCCAGGCTTAGGACTCTCTATTACTTGCTCAGGAAGACCAGACCCTGCATTACACATGCAAACACATCCTGCATCCTACCGTGCACTCACAGATGGCTGCATCACAGCAGCATTAGGTCACTTCCCAGAAGAAGGGAGTGGCAGAAACTGCGGGTTGTTTCCTTCTGCTAGCAAAACCTCTCATTCTATCACCTTGATACTCTGTTGATACTGTTAGAAAACATACGGGTGAGGTGCACTTCTGTGCTTTCCAGTAAACAGACTATCTTGTAGTGGCACAGCCCTCTGTAAGGAATAATGCCTCTTCAAAAGTCAGGAGACAAACTGAAAGTGAGAATGATGAGGCATTCTTGTTTGTTTGTTTTTCTAATGTGATTGCAAAGGAAGTTTCCCGAGGGGTGCTGCTGACAGACTGAATATCATGTCCAGTGAAAAAACAAAATGTGGAGAGGAGAGAAAAGAGAGATTGTCCTCTTCTCCAGACTTTCGTGTTATAAAACCTCAGATCCAGGTGTCTTGCCTGTGATCATGTTCTAACTGACATATTGCTGGAGCCACATGCATAGCACATCAGACAAGGCCTTTACTCACTTCTCTGGGTGATGATGCTTGCCTCCAGGAGGAAAGACCAAAGGGATGTGGAATTGTTCTTCATTAGCTGTATACCACACACTGCAGACTCCACAACAGCTGTTGCACATTGAAGAAACATGTAGCTGAGGTCTGTTAACATTATTAAGATCTCTCTCATGACACTGAACATTAAGGTGAGAAATCCTGAAGCAGACAAGGTATAAACAAGAGGTCAAAGTGGGTGCAAATAAATTATAAATTTGTGTCCGTGTTATCCTCTTAGGTACCACACATTCTATCTTGTACAACATGGATTAATTAGCTATCAGGAAGCTATTGCGTCAAAGTATCACATGTTGCAAAGGCATTACAGTGATTATGCTACTCAAAAATTAGAAGTCAAAAATACATGTTTTTGCACACTATCTGCTGCAAAGAGAATTGCATTTCCTGGGCAGTTGATTAAACTTTTAGGCAAACAGTTTGCTATAAAATGATAATGACCTTACAGATACATGCATAAACATCTTGTAATTGATTATAACTGATTGAAAATTTATCTTAAAAAAAACAAACAAAAAAGAAAATTAAATAAAAAGAATCAGAGAAAAAAATAAAGTATTTTTCATGTATCATTTTGGTTCCTAGTGGAACACAAGACTATATTGATGTAAAATGTACATCACCTGCCTTAAAAATGATTTGGTGAAAGTCAAATGGAATAAATGCTTTGAATACAAGCACTAAAATCTATATATGAGTAAGTGATGATTTTGTAATACAACTAATAAACTCACTCTAAAATATGCAACAAAGAACCTTCACTCACTGAGAATGTTCAAAGGCTCAAATGGTTGTGAAGCATCATAAAAGTAGAATTCTCACATATAGGAGCATATTCATGCAAATAAGAAGACAGGAAAACTACTATACTTTCAATGTCTACATTCATCAGATTCAAAGAAAGCTATAATTCATCAACCATGTCTTACAGAAGCTTTCAGAAGTTAAAAGTTTAAGCTGACCTAAAAGAAGACTTTTTTTTCCTAATCGTTGTAGCTCTTGAAGTTGCTTTTTTCCTCCCCAATTGCATCTGTTCAAGTTGCCTCTAGTTGCCTCCTAGCTAGAGCTTAGAGTAGCTGCTGAGTTAAACATTTTCTGAAGTGAATTGTTGAGTGTTTTTTGTGCCAATGATGCTCAATTTATATTTTATTCAAGCTACACAATTGATTTCTGTCATTATGGTCAAAGGATCTGCTGGGGTGGGGGGGGGGCTTCCCTTGTTCAACTCCAATGCAACTCTATTCATGTGTAGGATCAAAAAGCATTTGGAAAGGCTCCTGTCGTGTGTAGGCTTAAGGCTTTGGCAGCCTTCTAACTCACACAGAACAAGTATTCATCCCACCCTATAGAACTCTATGTGAACATTACACAATGCAAAAGCATAAAGTCTAATCTTTTGTTATTTTTGACCTCCTATTTATGCCATTTAAAGCTGTGTGAAGTGGATGCATGTGGAGCAAATGTGGAGCAAATATGTTACTACTCTGCTTTGAAAGGATTCAGTATCTATGTTGAGTTCACTTTGCTAATGACAGGTGATTCTACCAAGTCTAATATGGTGGAAATATAACCTTATAATGTCAGAAACTTAAAACAACACATATAGACTTGGTCAGTGATTCAACAGTAAGGCCTATATGTTATTGGTATTTCCCTTCCACCCACCCTAGGCCCCATGGGTCTCTCAGAAAGGAGACAGTTACGCTGAGAAAGAGCAGCCATGATATTAGAGAGGTTCTGAAGTCTTTCCTGTAGGGTAAGTGCTAACACTTCATGCACTAACCACATAAATAGGTTTTAAAAGCTCAAGTGAGTGGGGGAAGGGAGCATCTATTTGTTTTGTGGTTCTTGTCTATTACTGGACTCTGCATCTTGACAATATGTGGAAAGTTCATTCCTTACTTTGAAAGGCCTTCTTAACTGTCATTTATGATCTGAATCAGCTTTCAAAAGTCTTCTGACAACAGACTAATTCTGATATGGCAGCAGATTTTCTCAAAGCTGTTTGCTTCTCAAAGCCTATACATCTTTGTTGACATGTTCAGATGAAAACATCACATAAGTAAGATCTGTTTTTTCTCATATATACAGTGATATCACAAAATATACTGCAGAGCGGGACTCTTGTGTTATGTTGTTTCCCACTTCACACAGGGAAAAAAAAAGAAAGATTTATCTTAACTTCTTTCTTTTCTAGGTCTATATGTTTCAACACAAGCCTAGTCACATTTTCTGATAGCAGAAAGATGAAGGGAAAGAATGTGCCACATATGCGAACTGCCTACATTTTCTGTACTTTATTTTTTTGTCAAACAGGATCCTTTCCAAAAAACTGAGATGCAAACATTCAGAACTATCTTATTTCTCCTTGTTCTCTGCCATAAAAAGCTATTAATGTTTTAACAGAAAAAATGCAAACAGTAGCAACTGTGTAAAGGCATACTTTATGCCCATATCTCAATGCTGGCAGGAAGGACCTTCATATGTTTCTGAAGGGATAACTCTTGTCTCGCTCCAAATGCTGCCAACATAAACCCAGCTAGACAAGGCATTTTCAGATGAATGCAGGCGGAAAATCACTGCCTCTTTCAAGACTAACAGTAGTTGAGCAAAGAGAGTGATGAAAATATATCTTCAGCAGTTCTAGGATCTGAATTTAATTCATAAAAGAAATAGTTTCATTTATTGACTGTGTGTGAATTTTTACTACAATAGAAAGTGATTTTAGAGGTGGCAAGATGGTATAGTACAGGGGGTTATCGGAAAAAGAGCATTAGATGTTAAAGAGAAAAAGGAAGACAAAAGTAAAATACTTCTAAAATTTCCAGCTGAATTTTGTCAGAAAGTTAACAAAATGATAAAATCTGTAGCATAACCTTCAAGCATTTATGAAGCACCACGATGATGCATTCCTTTCTGCATGAATAGAGTTACTATAAGTCAAAAAAAAACCTTAAGAGTCATATAGATGTTTCACAGCACCTGATTTAAAGAAGGTCACTCTACATTTATTTTTAGACAGACACTTTACTTTTACTACTATATTTCATTAAGCTTTCCTATGCAATTGATTTTAAAAGTTCAGGTTTTTCTTTTGCATTTTAATGAATATTTTATTCCATGTAGACTCAGGTAACTCTCTTTCTCACCTCTGAGAATGGAGACGGCACAATCTCCGGGCAACCTGTGGCAATGCTTAGTCACTCTCATAGTAAAGAAATATTTTGCTTATATTCTAGTGGAATTTATGTTATTTGTTTGTGCCCACTGCTTCTCATTCTGCCCCTGGACACCACTTCTTACAAAGAGCTAATCCTAATGAAATAAATGCTTCAATTTCCTCTAATAAAACTCTCACTATTTCATTTTTCTTCTTAAGAAAACATAGTCTTTTCCTACATAGTCTAGAGAACATTCTGACATTCTATTTAGAGAAAAAAATATACCTTGCATTTATTCCTAAAGCACAACTTAAATAAGAAGTCAGTTAATTTAAGGAAATATCCTACAGAATTTGAATTAAGAAATATAGGACATATTACAGCACTTTCTTTTTTATCAAGAAATACAAGTCAAAAAAAAGAAGCAAAAGAAAAAGAAATGTAAAGTTAAGCACAAGTATTCGAATAGTATGACCGATTCCATTTTTGTAATGCCACAATAGCCCAGCGCTCAGTGTGAATCTGCACATTGCATCTAAATGTGAAACAAGATGTCTGATTTCAAGATGCACAGAATTCGACTTCCTTCTTTACCTTGCTGCCTCAGATCAGGAAAGAAGAATAGTGATTCCCTGACACAATTAAATCTACTTGGAATTAATTGATCTTTTTACAATGTGATTTTTGTTTCAGCAGACTGTAAATTTGCAAGAAAATCATATGTTCTATATAATGCTGCAATGTCAGGCTTAACTTTTGGATGTACCTTAGAAAAGTCTCAAAGAATCTTTGTGATTTATTTATAATTATAATATAAAAGCTATATAATAGATCTATTTTCTATTTCTATTCTGGGTCAGAATATATAGTCAAAACAAATTTTCAAATTTCTCCTCACACACCATCATTAAAACTGAAAGTTTTAATAATTATGCTGCATATGATATATGTTGCAAGTTACTTTTTGCAAAGAAAATGATGCAAAAAGTGGATTATAAATTAATTAGATGAACCACTTACTGTTAAAACACCATGCATTAGTGAGTTTTAAGGTATTTGAAATGCAATACAGTTAATATTCATTTTTGAAAATGTCATAACTGATTCTGCATTTTGGTACTTACTTTTCATTTATAAATTTGAAGATGGCAAAGCTATACATTCTTTGGATAAACTAACCTGTGAATACATTAGGAAGGGAAATTTCATTTTTTACATTTTATTATAAATAAAACAGTTTTCAATTTTTCTTTTCACTCTGGGCAGATCAATTTCTTCAGCCAAACAAGAACCAGCAAAATGCCAGGTGGTGAATGAATGAACAAATATAACATTCAAACATTTGCTTTAAACTGTCCATATGTCATCTGTAAAATGAAAATTATATAATAAAGAAATCTTTGAATAATTTAAAATCCCCAAAACATTTCAGAGCAATCACAAAGATCATGTAATGTTGCCCTTATTTGATAGCAGGAATAAAAATGCTAGGAAGGATCCCCACAGTATTTTGTAAGAGAGAATTTCCATAGTATAAAAATGATTGTGCATTACACTATGCATGATGACATTGTCAGCATCTTCAATTGCAAGATCCAAAAAAAGGCTAATGGGACTGAACTGACACCTGGCAGTCATTAAGTCAAAACTATGATCCAGAAAACACATTTAGGAAGCAACAACTTTTGGTGACCTCAGAGCTGAGATCATTTACTTTTATTTAAATTTTCTGAATAATTTTTGCCTGAAAGACTTGAAAAGCTCAACCTTGAGGGTTCAGACCTCTCTCTTCCCAAGATACTATTTTCCCCTGAGATCGTGAGCTATTCCAGAAGCTTGGTGTAGCAAGATAACTTTCCACTATAGCATTTCTGTGAGTTGTATAATTCTTCCTTGATAAAATAAATGCATAAACAAAATCCAAATTCACTTCTACTCTGTGCTGGATGATTGTTCTGATCATCAGCTCACTGAGTCAGAATTCTGTTAGCTTTTTCCTTTCCAGATAGATAAACACAGCAAATTCAAAGCATGTGACACTTTCTTCTAGAGGATGAACATTTAGAGTTTAGTGTCCCTAAATCCTGGTCTAGCTTTTCTTTTAATAAGCTTTATGAAAATGAATCAACATCAACTTCACATATGCTTTTGAAGGAAAGCACGCAGATGTGTTCTTGCCTTGAAAATTTTGAATCAATGCTGGCAAAGACTTCAAGATATCCTTGCATCCTCATCATTTCCTTAATGGTTTGCTGTAGCCAGCCTTATCCTGAACAAACGTCTGGTATCTCCACTCAGCGAATTGTTTTCTTCTGGTGTTATTTTAAGGTTTCTAATGCTCCATGTGCTCTGCACAGCCTATGGGCCTGTCCAGGAATCAGAATTGAATCATACCTGGGATGGGATGCCTAAATGCTGGAAACTGTGACATTCAAAGTTGCAAAGCCTAGGTATTTTGCTTTATCATTAGAGGATGTTTACAAGAATTGTTGCCAATTGGCTGCAGCCTGATGTTATTAGAAAAGCCAACTAGGTTGCATGGAAGAAATAAATTGAGGTTGTGCAGTATCCTCATTGCAATTATATCCCTAGAAAAATTGCTCCAATCACTTCCAAAGACTTCCAAAGACATTGCTCCAAAGACTTCCATTTGCCAAGATGTCTTAGTTACTTAGTTCACTACTATAATTACTGAACAGTTACTACACATACAGTAAAGTGTGTGGCACTATTTCTGAGGTGTGTTCTGCAAAACAATCTCCATTTTTAAAAACAACACTCACACTAATACAGGCTTATATTTCCTTACTTGTACTAGGCCTAGACTCCAAATGAGGAAAAGCAAAAGTATTTTAAAACATTAACCATTGCATGGAATAGAAGTATTATCTTGTCCTTTAGCTGCTTTAGAAATATTGCTAATATGGCTTCATAATATTAAGAAAGGAAAAATAAAATAAAATAAAATAAAATAAAATAAAATAAAATAAAATAAAATAAAATAAAATAAAATAAAATA
>JAUBOD010000613.1:1028286-1039700 GCA_032353885.1 Nothura maculosa | reverse complement strand
AAGGAAGGAAGGAAGGAAGGAAGGAAGGAAGGAAGGAAGGAAGGAAGGAAGGAAGGGGAGGAAATGAAGGGGAGCAGGGAAGAAGGAAAAAGAAGGGGTTAATCTGCACCACACATTTGAATAAAATAAAAAAGGGACTGTTAAATTGTTTCACTTTTTCGTGAATTATGGGTGAGGTAGAAATTACCTTTTGGTGAAGCATAAGCTACAGGGATCATATACATATACAGAGCAGCTAAAGAAAAAGCCAGGTCCATCAGATGGACCGTAAAAACTACCTTCCATACTCAATTCCCAGATATATAGCTTATTCCATAAAAAAAATCTAGATTAGATAACTAACATATTCAAAAAAATGAATATTTCAAATGTTGTTTTTATATCTGAAAGTTTTCTCCTTAGGGAACCATAAATCCTTCAGCCTGCTACCAATCCTATACAAAATAATGGAAAAGAGATTTTATGACTGAAGAATAAAAGACAAAAGGCATAATAACAACAGCCAGCATGGTTTCCAGGAACACTGGTCTTGTCAAACAAATTGGTTGCCTTTCTCTGGACAGAGTTATAAATCATGCCAATATAAGCAATTAGATTGCTGTAACATATTTGCACTTCTCTGTGGCATTTGACAGGGTAACACAAGAAAGTACAATTTCAAAAGCTTGTATATGAGAAAGCAGTGGAGAACATATAAAATGGATTCACAGCCAACTCACCACATTTGGAGATCTGCCAAAGGTTAGATATCAGTGAGCCGGATATTTTCTAGCAGTATTTTTCAGAGATTAACTTTTGGTCTAAATCTATTTAATATTTTTATAAACTGAGTAAAAATACAGAAACTTGGCAACTTCCTTTTTGTCAGACTATGAAGAATGATGCTGGATTATGCAACAATCTAGTTTGTTTAAATGGATTCAATCCTAAAGGTGTCCTAGGATAAGTAAATCCTATATAATTTTCTGTGTGATTATCTGGAAAAGAGAAATACAATTTTTGGATATATAAGGAAAAGAATATGGAATTAAAGTATATTGAATAAAACAGAAAATATTACATTCCTTCTTTAACATTACCACATGAGCATATTTTGTCCTGTCCAGGGTCCTCCCATCAGGTTTATGGTAATATCAGAGAACATATAGAAAATATCACAGAACAGAGACATGTGATAAGAAAGTGACATGTTAAACAAACAGACAAAGAAACAAACACACGTTAGTTCTTGCTAAACAGTAGCATAAAATCAGACGATTACACTACTGATAAAGATGTTAAAGAAATCTCCAGAGAAATTGCAAAATTAAATGCAGCATCTAGTAAACATAGTCAAAAAGACTTCCCTAAATTTATAATAAATTCATTTAAATATAAATCACAGGAAAATTGCCACAGGAGGACCTTCTGGTCATGGACTTCCTAATTTCATCTCCATCCTTTAAGGTGGACTGACTGGACCACCTATACTAAAATTTACTGGCTCTAATAATTTCCATATTTTCTGGTTTTAGCTGATGACAGTGTTTTTAAAGAAAGAAAGATCTGCAGCAAAGATATTAAAGTGAGTTATACTGAAGTCTGCTTAGTACCTCACTGAAGTGCCTTGTTTCTGAAGTCTAGAATATAATGGTAGTAAGATTCAGGTTGGGAAGGAATCTCTCTATAGTTTTCATTGCATTTCCAAGGACTTTTCTAGGGAGGACTATAAGAAAAGAAGTCAGCATGCATAGGGCTGGCTCAGCTGCTGTGACCATATCTGCCTTTTTTCTCTTGGTATTAGTCTTTTATCTCCAAAAATAATTTCTGTTGGACAAATATTTGGTGCAACTAAAATCTCTTAGCAGGTGATTAATCTGGAAATAACAGTAGTGATACAAAGCAGGTGAAACTGGGTAATGTTGTGAGATCTACATTCTTCATTCCCTAAAAACATGAAATGCTTACACTTGATATATTCTTAGGGGGGTTTTGTTTTTCTTTTTTTTAAAAAAGAGGATTAATTGCTACAGAAATAAGAGGAAAAAAGATAAAATCAAAAAAAAAGTCTGTACTGTAAAATCTATTCAATATAGTTTGCCACTTAATTTCTAGATAAATTTGCAGTGAATTAACATTTTTAAAATGCAATAATTTGCTGTCCTAACCTTAATGTGATCAGGAAGCAGCAGTGACACCAATAAAAGGAAGAGTAGAGAGGTTTAACATCTGGGAAGGTCTGAGGAATCATTTTGTAAGCCAGAAATGAGAATGGCAGAATCTACTTTGAACCAATACTGCCTGGGAATGAAAATAAGGATGAAGGACCAATGTAGGAGTTGGGAAAGAAAAATATACCAATAGTAACACAAAAAGAAGGTCTAGAAGTCAAACACGTAGAGAGTTCTCATTAGTTTCTTCCTCTAGGAACATAAATAGAACTACACCTAGAAGACTTCAGCCTTAGCTATAAAATAAATAAAGAGAATATGTGAAGAAAATTGGATCACTTTTTAAATCTGATGATGTGTCTAATCTGACAGTAAGCAGTAAGTTATGGTTATAACCCTCATTATCACTTTTACTTTACGCTCCTGATTTACATTATTACAAAACATGAACAAGCTTTTACACTTCACGCATTTCTTTTGTTTGTTTATTTGAATTTATTTTATGGATACCGTATGAATGTGGGAGGATTGCATTTTTTCAAACTCACTATGAAAACTAATAGTGTGAAATAGCAAATATATTTGTACAATTTACAAACAATTATTTTATCTTTATATCAAAAGCAAGCAGACATTATGCTAGCTGGCAAACTGACAACATAACAAACTACTACCAAGTAATAAACACAGCTGGAGAATTTGCATTCAGTCAGACTCTACTTAAAAAATACAGAGCTTACTACCATGAAGCCTGATAATAAACCATCTATTTAAAAAAGAAAACACTGTATAACTTTGTATAGTCTGGCATTTTGAGTGTTTGAGAAAAGGAAAAGAACAGGAAATGAAAGGGAAACAAATAAACAAAAAGTTCTGGATAAAAATATAAAAGAAAGAAGAAAAGCAAGCAAAACCAATAAAGGATAAAGACGCAGATTAAAACAAAGTAAATTAAGAAATCTGCATTACTTGAAGGTAAAACAAAGCTAGTAATCCTCAGCTGATAGAAATCCATGAAAAACTGACTTCTATAGAATCATATGATTTTACTCCACCTGTATACACAGGGATTAGTTTTGTTGGAGGAAAAAAATACAGAAAATGATATTTTACTTATTTTTCAGACTGACAGGGTTTATAGCTACAGAAACTAAATAACTTTCATATACTGACAGTAGAAGATTTCTGTAAAGGGAAAGGGAGGGTTCCTTCTCAGACCAGAACTGGAAGGCACGGTAATTAAACTGAATATGCAACTTCTGCCCATGATTTCCTCCATTTTCTTCTGAAGTAGAATGTACACCATGACCATACATACTGTAAAAATTTCATTTAAAGATCTTTGGAATTGATAGTTACAAAAGCCTATATTCTAGTTTGATAATCACAAAGCATTTGACTTTAGAAAAGCAGGCATCATGTTACAGGAGCTGTTCTTTTTGTGAATAATAAAGTATTATATTTTTAAGACTCAGAGTTTGTAAACTACTGGCTTATAATCTGAACTAATTGCTTTTCCAAACTGAAGAGAAAGAAACTAATGACCAGGAAATCAAATTCTAAATGCCATATTCTGCAAATATTCAATACATTACTGATTCTGTGGCATTATTCAACATCATTTATGTTTGACACAATGGCAATTAAATACATCACACACTGCAGTAAGTGCCAGTAATAATATTTGATTGTAATTTAAGGATAATTTGAACAAATAGCATAACTACATAATGCAGCATAATTACAAAATAGGAGAATGAGATGATATAAAATAAGAACTGACAGAGAACTTCATCTTCCCATGAATTAGATCTTTTATGATTTTAGTTTTCAATTCACTTTTATTTAAAACACCTGCCTCAAAACAGGGCCTGAAGGTCTGGAGAAAGTATGTTGAAATTAGTGAAGATATTGGCATTGATTGTAGTGTGCTTTCTCTTCGGCTCCAGCTCACATGGCACACAAATGTTCTTTTGAATATACTATGTATTATGAGCATATGCATGCATATACTCATATATTTATATATAAAAGTGCAAAGAAATAACAATATAGCTCTGCAAAGAACTTTAGAAGTTAACTGTAATCCTTGATCTAGTTATTCTTTTGTTTTCTCTTGTATTTATTCAAATATTGTTTGAATTCATGTTGATCTCAACAGAAGAGAAAAATACCTTTCATTCACATGCATACAAGAGAATGGGATTAAATGCATTAGCTTTCATCATGTTTGCAAGTATGCATTTATATGCATATGTTCTATACGTGTATAATTTTTGAACATGCAAATATGTGCAGCTGTATATATGTATGCATATAGGTACACCCTCATAAACAAAAGTTTTAGCAGCTAGATTTAGACCAACAAATAAAAAATGGCATGCCTAATACTGAAAGAAAAGATGATGTAACTAAATCTAAGCACATTTTTTGCCCTCTCTACTTTTTTTCAAACAAACAAATAAATAAACAAGTGAGAATTAATGTTCAAAACAAAATCAATCTAGACCAGAGTCCTTTTTGAGGTTTGAGTAGTAGGTGCACATGATATGAATAGAATATGCACAAGCAAAGACACCAAAATAGATGTGACAATTTTCTGACATTTTCAAGCATGAGACTTCTTGAGCCAGACAAGAAGCCATTTAAAGATTTTTTTCTCCTGAAAGCAATTGTAAAAGTACTTCAAGCTAATTTCTTCATGGGAAGAAAATCTTCAAAATGCATATCCCAGTTTTCAAATATAAAGTGTTCAGATTTCAAGCCTGTCTTTTCTATTTTTATGTTTTGAAATGTGTATGAGTCTTTGGTGTCTGCTTTTACAAATGCATTTTTTTTTCCTCAAACATTACCTCTTTTTTTTTCCCCTTTGCAAATTCTTTACTCCATTCCCAGGTGGAAGCCCTCAGTTTTTCATATGAGGAAGGGTGTTAAAACAATTATTATAAGAGTTTATTTTCAAGAGTTTATTATAAGAGTTTATTTTCAAAGTCAGTAAGACTGTTTCTATTTAATTTCATTGGCTTCAAACTTGAAAAATCCCCAGTGAGACACAAGCAATTCCTATTTCTAATCAGCTTGTAGTCTAGGGTCTTTAAAGCAGGCTCATATGAGTTAGAATAAGTTGACCTACTGTGATTACCACTGCACTTTTGTTGTTGTTGTTGTTTTTCATGGTAATAGTAAATCATTAACATCAAGAGGACAAGTCCTAAAACCATTGAAACTCATCTGAAAGAGCATATTGACTTTGATGAGATACACACTCAAATGCAATAAAAGTTTTATTTGTGGATTTCAGGCAGCTCACTGTCTCATATTTATTATGATAAAACATAAGCAATTCATATCATAGCAGAGGAGCAACTGTGAATCCTGAATTTGACTGCTCACGAGACAAACTAAGAAAGATCATTACATTTTAAGTGACCTATAACACACTGAATTACTCAACATATTATTTTACATAAAAGCCAAGCCCTATGAAGTGACTACTGCCACTAAACAAAAGGAATATCAAGATGTATTTCATCTTTTTTTTCCCCTCTAGTTATCCAAGTATAGTGAACTTCTTTATTTTCCTCCCCTAGCTGAGTTTGAAAGCCTTTCTGTTTAAAATGTCTCTAAAGGAAGCAATAGTTTTTAATGTAAAATTTCCTCCTCAAGGAAAAGGCTCTAATTTTTCATTTTTCTGAGGATAAAAATATTACTCTTTTAACATGAAAGTCCTATTTCTTCTATTGCTGAGGGAAAAAAAAAACGCTGTAGAACATCTTTAATACAGTCCAATTCATCAAATTGATTCTTTCTTGCTCTAGGTTATTTCTCATTGATATTCCCTTTGGATGCTGTGAGTTTTTAAATTAGTATTTCATACATCTATGTAGCACAAATTATTTAGCTAACTATTACCTTTCATTTGTATTCATTATGTGTTTGTATGACTTTATCATTGCTCAGCGTTATTACACCCATAAGGGGATGATTTATATTGCCATAGATACAGAGATAGAAGTATTTCATTTTGAAATCAGTATCTTTTCATAATCAGATGAAGAAGCAAAGCGTCAGTGTAAATAAATGGTTCTTATTTATCTAGGCATCTTTTCTCTATAAGACTATTATTCCTCTGCAGCAACAAAGTCCACTTTTTTATTTTAACCAATGCAGTTTATTTTCAACCTGTCCTATAGGTACGTAATACTAATGCTGAAAGAAGCAAAATTATTAGCTTATCTTGCCAAGAACAGAATCTTTACATCTTGTTTAAAATACCGAGTCCTCCAAACTCTTTAATAAGGACACTTTTTCTTTGGGTCTGCATATTGCTCTCCTTTTTCACCTTCTGCAAACCATGAATAGCTCCCTTGCATCTCACTTTATAGAAAGATCAAGATTAGTACTAATAGAAAGCACAAGAGTACCATTTCTATTATCATCTGTTCAGCAGATGTCAGAGAAATCTTTGTTTTAGGGGGCCTTATAATGCAAACATTTTGTTTTATGAATATTAAGATATTTCTCTCTTTGTTCCACTAACAACTGCAAGACAGTATAACCATTTTTCATAAGCTTTATACTGAGCAGTTCTGAGTGTATAAATTAGTCCCTTAAGGACCTAACTTTCTAAAAATTACTTTGACTGAAATTCTGTATATGCAAACTCCACATTTGCACATGCAAAACCTAGTTTCATGTAAGGTCTATTAAAGGCTTGCAAATTTTCATATTAGTTGAACATACAGTGCATTTTGCACATACTGCGTGCACAATGCTTAGGAGGGGTGGTTAAAGCCAATATACTTTCCGTTGTGGAACCTTTTTCCAAGAACTGGTGGAACAGAACTTCTGAGTCCAAAGTTAATGGTCCTCTTTTGTACTTCTATTGTAGGTCTGCTTCCTTGAATGCCTTACCTCCTCCTTCCTCTATAAATGAAAGATAATTTTAAAAAGAAAAAAAGTTTATATTATTTTTAGTTTCTATCAGTAGAGAACTGAGCAAAATTAAATAGTTGAAAGATATTTAGGTTGCTTTTCCTAGCTTTTTTATTAGCTTTGTTTAAAATTCAAGCTCCCTTTAGTTGACTGCAAGATACATGACAAAATCCCCCTTCTAAAACAGTGACATGAAAATTACTCCTGAGATATTTTTTTGTCTACACACTACAAACAAAGATATGTCCATTTATTACTGAAATTTAAGCAATACTCTAAGAAGCACAATCAACTAAGATACTCGTCAAAACTACTCATCAGCATGACAGAAAATGCTCATCTCATTGGGTTTGTAGATACCACTTGATGCAAAAGTAATTCAAAGACCTTGAAAATGTGCCATTTTTTACTCCACCTCTTCTTCACCTGTACATTCACTAGCCATGTAGTGATGTGCTCCACACTATTCTGGGTTAATATCTACTCATTAATATTTGTAAATGTTATGGTATTCTTAATTTTCTGGTGTGTTTTCAGAATGGCCAGTAGCAATACTGGGTTCATACCTACACAGAACTGCATCATCCTTTGTGGGTAAAATGTATCCAGGCCTCTACTTCACAATTTGTTTTCTTTGATAAACAGCAAAACTCGTACTTAATTTGGCCTTTCTGGGGTTAATTCACTTCCATTTTCACTATTACATTCTAACATTACATTTACTATTAGAAAGTCAAACAATAATGCAGAGCCTGTAAAAGTATTGGGATATGATGTACTGAGTGCAGTACTGACCATTACAATTTTGACAGGTAACAATACTTTCTTGGTATTTGCACCTTAGTTATTAGCTATAATTTAACTGATTTATGCATGGCTTTTTTTTTTCTTTTTTTTGTAAAAAAAACCTAGAAAACAGATGAATAACCCAGGCTGTGTCAAGATACTTCATTTCTGTGCTCAGCATAGACTTCTTCATTCAAATAGGCGTATTTTCAGAAACTATATAAGAAACCTTTTCAAAATGATGGCCACTCCATTATTCCTCTCTTTTCCACTACTGTTGTGTGACTCATTACTGTGTCACTGAGACATTTGAATATAAAGGATTCCTAAAAAATATAATCTATTCTATTGGGCTTAGGTTTACATGTAGCACATTTATATGGATGTATTATGAATGTACATTTTTCCATGTGTGAAAATATGTGTATAAAGTAGCTTTACTACACAAATCCATATAAAATGCATGGCCTTTAGGGTATGATAAATTCCCTTTAACATAGTAAGAAAATGAAGCAGTGGAAAATCCAATCCTGTCCAATAACTTGTTTCCCTATTCCAAGCTAACACTAAATTTTAAGCTAAAAGAACAGGAGGAAAAAACTTCAAAGAAGGTAAATAGACAAAATTATAAAGCATTGTTTCTCTTCAGCTGTATTCTTGGAATTTTAGCATAATAACAAGAAACTAAGAACACTTTGAATAAGATCAGAATTATTTGACTTTCTCCTTATTATACAGCTTATATTTAACAAAAAGAAATCAAGATTTTCACTGCCAGGGAGTTAGTAAAGGGTTATGAATATGCTAAAGTACCTTTTTTTTTTCTTTTCTGAATTATTCATATGGGTGCTCTTGAGAAAAATAATAATTAATATGTGGAAATCTGAATAATTTTGTTTAAAATGCATCATTATAAAAAAAGACCTTTTTTTCTCATGTAATTATGAAGTGTGACACTAACTTAAGATGGTACATGTTTAACACTTTAGGAGTACATTCTCTTTTCAGAGGAAACTACAGAAAAGAGGAGGTGCCACATCAGTGGACCAGCTAGTTTCTTTCACCACTGAAGATATTTATGATCTTCGTAAATCCCAGAGGTGGTTTGGGGCCAGATGGTTCATGGGACTGCTCCCTTATGCATGACAATTTAAAGTAATGCATTCACTTAAACCACATCAGGTCTGCATTGTTAGCTGTTCGGCCCAGCAGAAAAGGAGCTGATTCCCAAATTGGAAACCTGTGTCTATCAAAGTGCTACTCTTACTGCTGTTATCCTTAGGAGCCCTATTTTACCCTTAATGACAAGGCTTTGGACAGAAATTCTCCCATCTTTCTGTTGTCACAGCCAGTTTACTGGCCTAGCCTTGTCCAGTACTGGTTGGGCAACAAAACTTTAAAGCAAATGGTGATCAAGAGAAAATCGTGATGAATGTTTCCCTGCCTTTTCCCCACAGTCCTTGTCCTCTGCATGTGACATAGAAAGTTCTGTAAATATCACTTTCCACCTCTAAAAAATAATATGGTACTTATAGATTAGTCATCATGTTAGCTGGCATGTCACACTCCTGGTCCTTCTGCCATTTCAAGACATAGAACTAGAGTGGAAGAAGCATTTGCAAAGAAAATGCCATTAGCTGACCTGTCCTCTCAACCAAACAGAAGGTAAATATTTCAAAAATTTGGTTCCTTTTCTGTCTGATAGATATTTCACAACCAGCTACAACTACTCACTTTTTATTATCTGTAAGACTTCATGTCCACCACGACAGATATGTGAGGAAAATAGATCTTTTAAAATAGACCTAATTTTCAATTCTGGAAAAAAAAAAAAAAAAAAAAGGACTGTCAGTACAAACATGGTGAAGTTTGCACAAAGACATGTTCAATGCCTATTGGAGATATATTTCTGTGAAATTTAAGAGAAATCACGTGTGATTAGCAGTGTGTGATATTTGTTTGAATATTCTTGAGGCATAAACTGACTTTCCTTCTACTATGGAATATCTTATAAAGCAGTGTTTTGGACCATTCAAACAGTTTCGTTCAGCAACATTCATGAATCACCTATGATACTGATAGAGATTTTTTTTTTCCTGATCCCCTATGTCTCTATCATTTTCCTTTCTTTTCAGGATTGTTCTGTCTATCTCCATTTGGGCTATTTCAGTTTGATGATCTCTCTAAAACTACTTGTATCTAATATAACAATAGAAAAGACTTTTTGTTATGTCAGACAGTCTTGTAAAGGACTGATGAGGATGTTTCTCTACTATCTTAAGAGTAAGAAAATATATAAACAGATTCGAGTGTAACTTCGCTGTTTCCTAATCATTGTTAGAAATAGTCCCAAATGCATCTCTTTTTTGTATTTATAATTATTTCTAGAGGACTTTGATTTTGTCCTATCTTATTGAGTACAAATATATAAAAATAGCACTAGTGTAGCCTTTTCTTATTTCTTCTGTGCGAAGAAGGATTTAGTCTTCATTTTCTAGCACATCTATGACTCATTCATCATATTTGTTCTTGCTCATCTTGCTCATCATCGAATTTCTGTATCACTGTTTCTTGTTAATTGCTTACTAATATGGCCATTTAAAAAATGATATTTTCAAGAAAAAAGCATATGAACATCTATTTAAAAGCCTTAAATTAATTGAAACAAATTCATGTCCTTCGATTATGAAAGAAATTTGTCATTGCATTTTAAATTTCAGTTAGATGCTGTAAGGCAAAAGTTAATTCTAAATAGTCCATTCTAAATCTTCACATTTAAAAAAATATATTATTTTTATTTGGTTTGTACTATGGCAGTGTCCAAGTGATCCACTGAGGATACATGCTTCCATGTACTAGATGCTGCAGAGTCTTAGGAAAATGTTGGTTCTGTCTTAAAAAGGATTCTACATGGATAGTTGAAGTAAATTAAATTAGACGTTCACATGATTATACTTCTTTTATGTTCAGGAGATAATCTGAAGCAAGAGAATAAAAAGTGTATTGTACTTAGCAGAGAAAAGAGTGTAGAATAAGAAAAAAAAAAGTGGGGGAGTAACAAGCACATGTGGTTAAATTAACAACTTCACCATAAGGCCACAAAAGAGTGCTGCAATCAGTTAATCTGAATTTTTCTATATTACAAGCAATAAGCTTCTTCATGATTTAAATTTTATTTGGAAATATACTCTAGAAACAGTTGGCATCTTTCCCAGGATGGAGAAAGTACTATAGCTGTTCCAATAGTTAGCTATGTTCCTTATTAGCTAATTCCACCTTCTTTCAGCCTGACTTTTGTTTACTTCAGAAGCAGAGATATTTAGCTAGACTTCCACGCACTCTTTCTATATTGAAATATGCAAGTTCAAGTCCTGCTTCAAAATTAGTCTCAGTTTGTCAGCGTTCCTTCATTGGTGCTCGCCATTTGCTAAAGACCCTATTTCAAAATGTGATTCCTCCTCCAAGTACCTGTGACGGATACACTCTTTTCCCAGCTCAACCTGACCTGTACCTTACATGCAGCCCTGTTCAGTTGCTAACCAC
>JAUBOD010000613.1:999653-1015574 GCA_032353885.1 Nothura maculosa | reverse complement strand
TGCCTGCCGGAGCGGGAAAGTTGGACTAGATGATCTCTAGAGGTCCCTTCCAACCGTATAGATTCTGTGATTCTGTGATTCTGTGTAATGAGTACTGAAACCATCCAGCAGAGACCTCTGTAAGATTTGTTAAGTCAGGAAGTATATTTGGAGAGTACAAGTAGACTTTTAGAAATATTTTATGTATCATATATGATACAGAAACATAATAGAAATATTTTATGTATCATATATGAGCTTTAGAGGATGGCAGAATATTTTAAGGGACTCCCTTTCTAAAATCTAGCAGCAAGTGACTGCATCAGTATATCCTATGCTGGACCATTTTTCAGTAGTGTTTAAAAAATATAAAAATAAGACTCTTTAAAAAGCAAAACAGAAAGTGAGTCATATGCATTACAAATTACATGTGTTTTGTCATGTCAAGTGAGAATAAAAAATTGTTTCTCTTTGCCATATCCACAAAAATTTTGTATTCTGTTTGAGTATGAGACACTTGTTAAGATTTCCAGCTTTGTATCTTCTATGACAAAAGGGCAGTGATTAATGCAACATCTTTCACAATTTAACTGCTCAAAAGAGACAGTAGCACCTAAGTAATTTCCTAGCCCAATAGAATTTTTATTAGTTCCTATCCTATGTCTCTTCATTTTTCTGATCAACATGAGCATTTAAGTTCAGTTTTCCAGACTCTCACTATTGGAAAGTTGCTCCAGAATTTCACTCCTCTCATGAAGAGAAGTCACCTTCTAACTTCCATTTCTTTTATTTTTTTTTTTTTCATGAGCTATTTATACTCATTTGTTCTTGTTCCAATGTTATCCTTTAGTTTAACTTACTCTTTTCTTGCTGTCTTTAACTTCTTGATATATTTAGAATCTGCTGTGCAGGACCGAGCACAGTTAAATCTAAAGGCATCAAATCAGCAAAGCATTCAAGTCTACATTTAATTTTAATGTGTGTGTAAGAGGCTTGCTAAGCTAGAATTTAACTACATCAGGTTTCAAACAGATAAACTGGAATCTGTTTTTTTAGGGCAAAATATTTGTTTGATAGTCCTGCCTTTCCAAACATCTGCTTAATCCACACAGCAAACTTTTATTAATATTCATATAGTTGTAAGTAGAAGTAGCGCACAAGGATAAGGTTTTATTTTGGATTTTTTTTTTCTAATTTTATGCATTTAGGCTAAAATGTTCTGTTAGGTTATATGATTAAAGAATCAACTTATAAACACAAAAGAGCACAGAGTAATAAACAGGCAGAGGACAGTTCACAAAAACCCAGCCAGAGCCAGGAGTCCTTGGCCTCCCTCAGGGCTGTCCCAAGGAAGTCACCAGACTTGGGGCTTGGAGACACCCAGCACCACGAGGCAACAGGAGCAGCTCTCCAGAGCAGCTCTCTAGATCACCTCATGTGCAGGAGTCACTGTCTGGGCAGGAGGACTTGTTATGGGATGTTGGGAGAAGGATTTGGGGACTACGTAAGATATATATATTATGTTTAAGGAAGGAGCCACAGGAGGGGAAAGGCAAGGATCAAACTGGCTTGGGGAAGAGCAAACATGGGAAAATGGATGGGTAAAGGAAGAAAATGCTTATGGTTACATGCAGACATGCATGGTACATTGCTCTGGTCATTTCTTTTTTGAGATTAACACTGTCTGTACTATTTTCTTAAACTTGGTTTCTAACTGTTTTACTGCATGAGGGACCTCTATGTTCTTTGCATGGGTGTGTATGGAGGTCTTAGTGCCAGACATTAGCACAGGCCTCTGGGAGCCATGCATCTGGTGCAGCAAATGGAGCAAGCAAGGGAGCATATATCTATGTGTGATTATCACAAAGCATCAAGCAGGACTATCCAGAAAGGACAAGACAGTTCAGAGCCATATGTCGGAGCACCTCTTTATCTGACCAGATACTGGAGATACCTGAGGGTCCCTGAGGAGTCTAGGGGAGGGAACAAAGGTCCAAGGCAACTAATGTGTTTACAGAGAGTTAGAAGTTGGATTCTGGTGAGAGCACAGGTCTGGAGCAGCTATAGGAAAGACCTGTTGCATCTCTGTGCATGAGGGAAATGGAGACAAGAGGATTCAAGAGTAGCTTGAATGCAGGTAGCCCAGCTGCTGGAGGCACTCTTGCTACAGGTACATATGATCCTCTGTGTGCTATTGGAACATGAATTAATCCTTTCTTCTGGACGGATGCAGAGACAGAGAGCAGTGGCAGTTTCACTTTCATCAGGCTAATGGGGTAGAAAGCTATTAGCATCTTTAACATTTGGGATTTTTAACCTCAAAAAAAAAAAAAAAACAGAAAAAAAATGTCAGAAGCATTTTCCAGCTCTAAGACATAGAGAGAATGCAAACATGAGCTGTTGAAGGCCTGAGGAAAGCAAGCATTAGAGAAAGGCAAATTGCCTTGCACTCAAAAATATGTTGTGACATTGTTTTGAAAATAACTTCAAAAAAAAAGAAAAGAAAGAAAGAAAGAAAAAAAAAAAGGTTAAATATGCCCAATAGTTTATGTCATGAAGCCAAACCAGTAGTTTGCTCAGAGGGGACTGTATAACACAGATGCTGAGCAGCAAGGCTAAAATAAATTTGCACAGGGGTGCACATGGATCCATCTCATGAAAGCCAGAAATAGCAGCATTAGTTGCTCTTTCATTATGTGACCTTGAATATGTATAGCACTGGACATATGGAGGATTATCACTTCTACAGCCCTGTGAAAAAACTTGCACCTACAAGTATCAATGTATTTCTGACCTGTCTTTGCTTTTAGATGCTTAACTTGACAAGATTTTTGTGCAATATTTGTCACTTTACTGAGACGAAGCAATGCTAGAGAGGACATTGTGCTTACCGCAAGTTTGCATGAATTAAACATGCATGTAACGTATGCAAGGAAGCTGCAGCGCTATTGTCATTCTGCAGTGTCAAAAGTTATCACATATCAAGCAGAGGATAATGCAGGAAAAGCATTAGTAATGGTGCCATCTTGTGTTTGAAATCTGAAAACATTATATAACTTTTTTACTTGTAACTCCCTCTGCAAAGTGAAAGTGTATAGAAGGTTTCAACCAAAATTAAAATTGTTCATCAAAGAATTCAGGTTTGGACTGTCCTTCTGCAAATCAGCTAGCATTTTGAGAAATTGGATTTTATTTTGAATGCATATTAGGCATAGTTAATCCAAAAAGAAATAATATTCTCTGTCTCCCACTTAAGAAGTGAAATGCATCACTGTCTTTCCATGTTGTCTTATTTTGTGTGTATGTATGTGTGCATATTTCAAATCCAAATTCCATAAAAATTTTGCTACTTTTGTTTATGCATACATGGATACTATATAATTTTCAAAAGAGAAAGCTAAGTAAATGCAAAATTTTCCTGACTCCATAAAGGGGTAGCAAACTGTTCAGATGTTTCCCACATATTTTCCCATGCCTAAATTAGCAGAAAAAAATGCTATAAAAAACATGATCCTCTGAAAAGAAATAGATTAAAAAAAAATCTGTCTAATAATCCAGCACTCAATCTACTTCGTTGCAAACAGAAGAAGTTCCAAAGTTACTTGTTTTTAGTGAGGATGATTTCTTTTGAGGCTGACAAGACATAGTCTGTGCAAAGAAATGTGTTTAGGTCTCAATATCCAGAAAATATACACCACACATGCAAAAACATTGAACATATATAGAAACACATATTTCCCAGAATGCTGAGAGATCTGTCTAGAGAAAAATACCCTTTTCTGATTTTAATTTTCAAGTTTTTTTTTTAATGGCAAAGAGTGCCAGAATATGAAATATTTTGCATTTTTACTTTTATTTTACAGTTAGTACTTATTTTGGGCATTTAAATATCAGGTTCTAAGATTCAAAGTATACACAGAACTTGACCCTAAACGCGAACCTGGAAACAACATAATATTCCTTCAATATGGGCATCTAATATTCAGTGAAATAGTCTACAGTCCCACCACGTAATTAACTGCACCATCTACTGAAAACAACAATAACAAAAAACAATGTTCCTTAAGATGTTAAAATAAATAGTCATTTACTAAAATTTACAGTGACACAAAATTGTTGCATACAGTTTTCTGGCTGATTCAGAGAGAAAGAACAGCTTATCTGGCTTTTTTTTGTTAGCTGTTGATGTTTGAATTGCAAATCTCTGGATGCAAAATGTTTTACAATAACTGCTGAGCTTCAAGAAATCCTAAGGGAAGATTTCAGTACAGCAATAAGTAGAGTATGTTATCCCTGACCTGACTATATATTACCATTTGGCAGGTTGCATAACACTTGGCCAAGCAGTATTCTCATTTCTCATGGAATAAAAACAAAACTACATGCAAAACACAGGCTTAATTTAGCTCTTCTGCAGTGTTGCTAGATATGCTTAGTGTGTCCTTGCCATCAACTTTTCATTTAAATATGTATTATAAAACCCAATCCATATTTCTATTAATATTAATAAGAATGTGATTGAACAACTATGGAATAATATAGGCCAGTTGGTTCCAGTGACAGCAGTCTTGATCAGCTACTTCCCAACTCTTTCTGCCTGGGTATGGGGAAAAAGAATTAAAACAACAAAAAATATTCCAAGTGATAAAAGTGATATGTTACCTTTTAAAAAAATCATATCCTAAAGCTTATGTCAACTGCAACACCTTGCTCAGTAAGGCAATGGATAAATACTTGATGAATTTGACTCCAGCAGCTATGGCAAACGTTACCCTTTATTATGTTACTCCTGCCTGTTTTCTCTTGCCATCCACCTACCTGAGGTCTCTAGTATCTCCAGTCCCGTGACCTGAGTATAACCTTTGCACTGGTTTGATCTCTGAAATGTAGGTTGCATATTCAACTAAAATTGTAAATAAAAATGACAAGGTAGTAACACTTTGATGTAGTTTGGGAGTCTCCTCCCTCCCTCTCTCCCTCCCTTCCTTTCTTGCTCCCTCCTCTCCTCCCTCCCTCCTTCGTTCCTCCGTTTCCTCCCTCCCTCCCTCCTTCCTCCGTTTCCTCCCTCCCTCCCTCCTTCCTCCGTTTCCTCCCTCTCTTCCCCCTAGGCATTCAGGACAAAACCAAGAGGAAAATCAGCTCCATTACCTTGAGCTATCAGTACAATGAAAGATACAGCAAAGCACTGCAACCAATTTGAAAACAGGTGTTGAGTAGAGAGAAACAGGTTTCCACTCAACAAACAGGTCATTGTATAAATTACAAATAGTGCAGTCCTGCCAGATGCAATGTAATGATCTGCAGGGTATTAAAGACAAAAGATGTCATGTCCTCATTTTGCAGATATAGTTTGACTTGCTGCAATGATTTATATATCTTGAGGCCAAGCATCTGATAGCTGCAACAACCTCTGTATAAGTTTCAATCAGTATGAGTGGATAAACATTGTCACAGGTTATGGAATCTACCTTTCTTAAGTAAGTCCTACATTTACAAGAGGACTAAAAGCAACATCTATCAGAAAAAAAGAAAAAGAGGAAAAGGACTTTGAGGGCAGAATGTCCATGAACGAGGAAAATACATTTTGATAAACCTCATTTGTTATAGAGTTTCTTTCACATTATCATTGAATGTTTACTGGAGAAAGGAACCTGTACTGGATGCAGCAGAGGCTTGATTTATTATGACATACTAAATAATTCTGCAGCCCAAAACAAACATATAGAAAAAAAGAACAAAAATTAAAAAAAAAAAAAACAAGACAACAAATGAACAAAAAAGGTGGATTTCAATCCTTTCATTTCTACATTATGATTATGGACCTTATCATTTATGCAAGGAATTTGGGTTTAATAAATTACCATAATGGCTTTTTTTTTAAAAAAAATGCAATGATTAGGAGACATGCAAAGCATCTGATACATAAAGTCTTTTGTGCTTGAACCACTGCCAATAGTGAAGCAGGAGTTGAAAGTCAGAAGAACAAGCTTTTGTGTTAGCCCAAGGAGATGTTATGGGATTCAAGCCTCTATTAATCTGATGATACAGTTATAGGCTTTACATTAACAATATTGTAATAGAAATTCCTTGCAATATTAATTGCAGGAGAAATACAGAATTACAAACAAATATTAAAATCTACACTGAACATATAAAATTAATCATATGAGCACCTAATAGATAGGGCACAGTCAAGCATATGCCTGAGTTACCTACCCTGGCACTGCTATATGAATGTTTCTTCCATTTTCTGGGTGGTTTGTTTACTCACAGTTTTGGAACGAAGAATGTATTAAATTCAATTTTTCTTTTCTTTTAATAATTGTCTTCTTTCATCACTCCATTCTCTTCTTAGAAATTTCATGAATATCTAATATTAATACCGAAATGAAGCTATGGATTTAAAATATACAGCAGTCAGAAAATTAATATGTTAGCATTTCCTTGCAATAACTAATTCTGATATAATAAATATGCTGTACATTCTGTAGGAAAGCATTTCAGAGTATGGTCAGTAATCCAAAATTCCACAAAACGAAAGTATAGTATGACCATGTCCACGTTGCCATGGGAATTTTAGCACTACAATTCCTTTACCAATACGCATTTGATTTCTCATGCAAACATTGTATTAATTATACTAGATAGGATTTTTAACTGCTCTAAAATAATATAGTTGGACTCAAACTATTGATTTTCCTCCTTGATTCACAGGAGCTAAAGCTCTGCTTTACTGCATTTGGTAATTACCTTGTCTTTCCTTATCCACCAATGCACCACATAAAATGGTAACTCCTTTCACATTGCTGGGGCACACATACATCTGTGCGATTTCATTTGCTAAGTAAAATTGGTAATTGGCTATGGCCCAAGATAGGACAAAGTTACTGGTGTTCTCAGAACTTGCCTTCTCTTCATGAATGTAATTATAAAACGTGGATAATGGACATAAAAATATGTGGACACCCTAATATCCAATTTTGAAACTAAGCAAAGTAGTGACTTTCCAAAAAGCTTTTTTAAAACCATCCCTGCTCTGCAGTGGTATCTCAGAAAAAAAATAAAAATAAAAATCCTCCACAAGATATGAGCAGTGAAAATGAGATTCCTGTGCTGAACCATTCTCAGAATTTGGTTAGATCTGGAGATCTGACATAATCCATGCTGAATTAGGAATTTAATCTGCAATTCTACATATTCAAAAACTCCAAGTGAAGTAGCTTGCCTTTGACACTGGAAAACAACAGAATTTTCTCCATCAAGCTTTTATACGTGAAAAAAAAAAGAATCCCTATCAGATAGAATCAGATGGAATAAAACAGAGAGGGGCCTTTGAAGGATGTAATATTTACTAACTTTAAAAAAATTCTCATTAGACATGAGTGAAGTTCTATTCAGAAGTAATGACAGCTTACAAAGCTCTAAACAGTGCAATTTTTCATTCAGAAACCAGACAGAGTAGAAGCTATGATCACTTTAGTTTTTTTTCTGAAGATGCACATATAAGGACAGGATTTTTCACTATCTTCTAATCAAACAAGGTCAAACCTTTCTCTTCCTTCTGCCTCCCACGTTGTGATAAAATAAATTGCCATCAAGTGTGTTATTTATTATCTGCTGCAGTGCTACACTTTTGTGAACTGACTACCCCTTCAGTGGTAAGTAGCTTGCCCATTGACTTATTTGGTTCACAGTAGTTTATAGTGGTTTAGTATAAATATTATGTACGGTAGATCTCTTAAGTGACATTCATTCATCAATCTAAATCCTTCTTTGAAAATCCAAATAGGTTTTAAGTAAACCTGTTCAAGAAATAATGTAACTAAACCTGTTCAAGAAATAATGTAACTATAATAATTAATAGTATAATAAATTTGACCTTCTAAACAGTATCTAAACATGTTGTAAGGGCAAAATCTCAAATTGCTCGGCCAAAAAAAAGGTGATGAGTTTTAAACCTATATCCCAAAGATCTTAAAGATTAAGAAATCAAAGACATCACTCAGACTTCATAAGTATATGAAAAGGCAAAGCTCAGAGGGGAAAGTTTGTTTTGAGCTCAGCCAGCCAACCTGGTAAGCTTTCACTCCTTGTCAGAGAATGCATCCTTTACCCCCAAAGAAGATCTTTTGGCAAGTTAAATAGGTACTTATTCATAATCTGTAGTAACTACAGGGAACAAACAGTACACTTCCTGTTTAGAAGAAAATCTTGCTTGTACTTAATGAAAGGATAACTTAACTGATTTCATGAATTTTCAGACTGAAAAGGACAGGGGACAGATAAACACCAAGCTTTGGGATGAAACATTTCATGTTTATTACTCAGCAGACAAATAGCCAGCTCTATAAAGACTTTTTAAAAATGGTTTTATTTCATATTCATGAAAACAAAGCTGGAGAAGCTTTCTCTTTGGAAACATATTTGTGCACATCTGCACTTACGCAGCTACAGATCATACCATAAATTTTAGTTGCTCTTTACTTCCTTGGCAGCCAAGAATGGTATGAAAGCATCTTGCTTGCATGTGCTAGAAAAGCTTTTACTCTATCGATTAAACTTAAGATTTATTATTCAGTGGCTAAATATACTCATTACATCTTCACCATATATTGGATTCACCACTTTTGCTCCCCGAATGCCAAAACAAAACAAAGAAAGAAATAAAGCCTTTTTTTTAGCTTGAATAAAGAATGGACTATTCTATAATTATTTAGAAGAAAATCTTGTTAATAATGATTCTGCATTATAAATTTTAATTTTCATTAATTTTAGGAGAAATTTAGCTATTAGTATTGAAACTAAATTATAACAACACATCCTTTCTTTAAAATCTTCAGAGAAAGCCAATTTTAATTACTCAACAACAGCAACAATTCAAAGGATTCAAAACTGCTTAAAGGAATGGAGAGTCATCTTCTACTTGCATGAAATCAATCAGGGCTGTTATTTTATTCTTTGAAAAATAATGCCAAAAATTTGCAATTGTTTGCAAAAATGTTTGATAATTTTCTTCATGAAGAGAGAAAGAAATAATAGCAGTTGAAGTAAGCACACACCGAGACTTTTTCTCTATTAAGAGGCTCTATTACAAGGCTTCTTCTGATTGAAAAATCACAACTTCCCCTAAAAGAAAAAGTTCATTTTAATTTTCCTCCCTGTTCAGTGAACTTCCTTTTAAACCAAGACCAAATATTTTTTTCTTATTTCCTGCCCTGAAAATATTGTTCATGCACTGATGACTACATTTAAGTCTTCATTACAAGATACAAATTAGAACAAATATTTTTTTTCTCTTTCATTTACAAGGTTTAAGACCAGCAATAACCACTATATTATTTGGTTTGTCCCTAGTATGCCAGAGATCAACCAACCTGATCCAGTAAACAAGCCTCGTCTGAGCTATAGCATAAGTAGTCTTAAAATCATCCCTAATGCCTCCAGAAGTCTTTGTCTAGCAGTTAATCCCTCAGTTACATTCTGCACTTAATTTCTCACCTGAAGCTGCCTCACAGTCATTTTGGAGAAAATTCCTATTGCATGCACTTTGGATGCACTGTCATTACCTGCATGAATACAATGCATTGTACGATATTTCTCTATGAATATTTTCTCATCAAAATAACCAGTAACTTATAACTGCATTAGCAGGAAGTGCAAGCTGAAATAAAATTTAGCAACAGGCTGAAAACATCTTAGCATTGCTATAAATACCCTAAAAGAAAGCTTTAATGTTAACGAGTATTTATGAAAAAAATTTTCTTAACTCCACCTTAAATGACTCCCTGGAGCATCCAGAAAGCCTTTCTTAAAATTGTAATATACTATTTTTAACAAAATGATGGAAGTATAATATATGCAAAGATGATTTTTAGAAGTCAATTTAATATCATCTGTGATTATAAACAGTAAAAAAACATTATTTATGTATTGAAAGGCATCACCACAGGTCTAAGTAGAAGCTGTCTCTAAATTGTAATTGTATGAACTCTCTCCTTAGATGTCTATATTTGTAAAAAGGATTTATATATTAATAGTTTAGCTCTTAATAATTTTATTATTATTAATTTCACATTTCCGATATACATACTAAGTTTCTATTCAAATGTAACATTGGCCTTACTAGAAATTAACATATATTCGCAGACACAGCTATTTAGGATATGTCAAATGAGTCCCATCACATACTTTACATATCACAAACACAAATACATTTTCTTCCAGCTATATCAGTAGGCTAAGCACATATTCAGGCATTTTGTTCAGCAGGCAGGATACGTGATATCCTCCTGGTCAGCGTGCTGGTTCCAGAGATAGGCTTGTTATGCATCCACAGCCACAATACAAGTTAACATTCAAGGTCCTCAGTTTCGAGGCTGCCAGAGGCTGAACTCATTGGTGAGATAAATTATCCCACCCTGGGGGAAAGAAACAAGCCACCTGTCACTTGTCAAAGAACTAGCACTGGTATGATGGTACCTAATGTCCTTCCACCCCACCTGCGGGCAAAGGCCTGTTATGAAAGCATAGAATACATGCAACAAAAAATAGGTGAGGATGTGAAGGATTTAGATAAATTAGATCAGGTACAATTAGTAGCAAATTGTGCTGGCCATGGAGTTTTTTAGAAAGAACTTTTAAGGGTAGAGTGACTTCTTTTTTTCCTCACTGAAATGCAAAGGAAAACACTTGTATGCCTATCTCTATGAAAGCTGAAGCTTACCTTTCACAAGTCAGCTCTCTGCTGTTTATTGTAAGGCTGATGCTCTATTTGCATTGTGTTCTTCTGAGTTTTGAAAATTGTTTCTTTTTTTCAGGCAACTGTAAGCACTGATTCAAGGCCACATGCCACTCTGAAACAAGACATTTTTTATCAGTCTTTACAATTAATCAGATCCAGAAGATTAGTGGCCACAGGAGCTATGGTGATTGCACTATGTTCTATTGGCATTATGAGGAGAGTTTCAATAAGTGCCTCTTCAAATTCAGCTCCATTTGTGCTCCACATTAATAATGACTTCAATTGACTGAAACCGGCAAAAAATATCCAATTAAGTGTCATTACATGAGTTCGGTTAAATGCCTGCTTTGAAAAGTCTCTCTGAAGATATTAAGTTTCGGTGAATTTACTGCAACATGCTGTGACTGAATGTTTAATTCTTAAAGATGCACTGACATCTTATATGCATTTCTAGGTTAGCTACTAGATTTGATTCCTCTTGCCCAGAAAATGCAATAACACAGTGACTAACACTGCGATAGCACAAAAGACAAAAAAAAAAAAAAAAAAAAACAAACCGACATTAAAAAACATCCGTGAAAACATATTAAATGCAGTGCAGCTTGTCTGTGTCACAGCTTCAGGGAGAAAGTATGTGAAACAAAGCATTAGCCTTATATATAAACTTAGACATATGTCTTGCCTATTTTGCATTCAGATTTTAGTCACAAACTCACAGTGTAATACAAGCCGATATGGCATATCGCAACATAATGCGTTTTTGTCTGACTAGCAGTTAAATGTTTGTTTAATCCTTTATTATACCGCAAAAAATGCAGACTTGATTCTTGAAGCTGATAATGTCTCCAAAACTATAGAATGACAGGCCATTAAAGACTAAACAAAGAAAGACAAAGAAAAATATGCAATAAACCTGAAACGTGTTGAGTCTATACATAATTGAGAAACAAGTGAGGCAATGGCTAGTGTCTTGCAACTAAAGAGCAAGAGAGGAACTCTTTTTAATGTCTTAGATATGTTAATAAACTATTAAAGTTATTCCGTTCAATATCACTTACTCTAGAAAAAGTTCCAACAAGAGTAGCCCAGGAACTGGAAAAAAAAAAAGGCAGTTAAAAAGATTCCAAGATGGTATTGGTGTTATTTAGGGCTTAGACTTTTCTTTCTATAGTAATTTTATATTTCTTTTGCACAAAGATATAAGGTATGTTTCAAGAAGCTTTAGATCAAAGAACACAAAGAAATGGGACACTGATAAGTTCATATGCTTTTATATTTAATATAAGGGCCAACTCTCCTCCTCTAATGTTCAACCCATCCTTTGTTAATTACTTGAAAAAGTATAGTCATCATATTGTAGCTTACCTTTTGAAGTAGAGTTTGATAGAAAGTAATGGAGACCTTATCTTTTTCATTTAAAGAGATTTTTTAGGAAGAAAATAAGACTAAACAGGGGATATTTTCATGAGAAGCTGTCACACAGTCAATGAGAGACCGAATATAAGACAAACATGTTAGTTTTGAAAGCCTTCTATAAGGAGGCCAAATGGACTTTGCACTTTATTTTGGATCCTGTCATAGTAAAATGAACCATAGACTTTTCCCTTTAAAATGAAATGTTTTGTAACTTGCCAAAATACACAATTAAAGTTAATGTGTTTAGAAGAGCAGATGACAGTGCCTTCAAGTGTTCTCTTCTTGGATTTCCAAAGAGCAGAACAAGCAGGAGGGAGAAATACAAGAAAATTTATCAATGTGAACTCATACCACTTAAATTTGGAGCTTTAGAATCAAGAATATCTAACAGAGTAGAAAATTTCTGAATTTGTAAACATTTTTAATGCAATTTTCATTAGTTACTTAATTTTGATGGTCAAATATCTGCTGGATTTGCATCCTTTTGCTTCTTTGTTTGAATTCTTCATTTATCCTTACACTTGAGAAAGGGTTATACTCTTTCCATGGACCTACATGTCAGGAAAAAACATGGCTGTCTGTTAACTTTGAAGTGCTATTGTAGGAAGAATATAACTTCAGCTTTTCAGGGCTGTCCTGGCTTCCAACTGATTTCTTACTGACATTAAAAGTGACCTTTAAAAGGTCAAATGGTTTGGTTCCTTGTTTCTCTAGAAAATGCCACTTTCCCAGCATGAGACCTCAGCAGCTGCAACCGAATCAGTCACTCAGCTCTCTGTTCTCTTTTTCACAGACAGACAGATTTCTTAATTTCAGAACTCACCTCATTTTGTCTTGAAGAAGTTAGCTTTGTAGAACACCTACAAAGCATACTCTTTTCCTGAAGTAAACACAGGCATAGCAAATGAGTGAGCTGGGACAACCTGAACTATCAACCATTGCGTGGATAGTGAAGGGGATTAGATCATTAATAGCAAGATAATTTGCATTGCTTCAGTGTTAATTCATTGACAGCTAGATAATTTTTCTTGCATTGGTTTGATTGTCCAAGCAGTAGTTGATCATTGCAAGTCATATAAACTTCAGAGGTGCTTTCCAATGTATATTGTTCTACAATACGATGATTTTACTGTCTCTTAAAATTTCAAATAGATGCCTCTTTATAGCATCTCACTGCTATACTATGGCACATTCATTTAATACAGCATTACAGCAGAATAAGTATATGAACTGAGTACCATTTTCTTTGCTGCACTTTGGAAAGGATGAAATGCTTTCTTTCTCCTTCCTCTCCTCCTTCCTTTCAAGAGGGGCTAGCTGATGGTTCTCTATTTTTGCAGTTGCATGTAACTGCACAATAAACTTCAGAGCTGTGATTGGAAACCTCAGCTATACTCATCTCCCTAGGTGCTGTGCATATCAAGAATGGCTCCTGGGATTTGTAAATGGAAGGGTTACAGAAAAACATAGTATGGGCAGATAGCTTTGAGAAAGGATGTTATCTGGCTGTGCAAGCCAATTCATCCTGTTTTATTAATCTCCAAAAAATATGGCCTCAGATTTGCAAAAGCACATACATTTGAAAGGCTAAAACTGTCGTAGTCCGAGTGGATCTTTTAAAGGTTAAAGGAAAATAGGAAATAGAAATCCCAGACCATCTGTAGGGGGACAAGTGGAAGGGTTTATGGGGCTGTGCTCAGCCTGGCCATGAAACTTCATAGAGGATTTTGATAATACTTTCTTTAGTTTCAATCCACGTGAATTCACATGCCCTAAAACCTGTGCTGAGTGTCTGCTTCTTGCTTCAAACACATTTACAACTGTGCAAAATAGGTGTAAACATCTCCCAGAAAAACCTGGTCAAATGGCTTTCATCTTAACTTTGAAAAAGTTTTAAAGCTAGAATTCTTCTTAAAAACCTGCCCTGCTGGTATCACATTTAACCAATCCAAAAAGAAAAATATGCTACTGTTATCCCTGACCACTCCCCGCTTATGGTGGGGACTCCCACCAGTGGTGGGGACTTCCATTCTCACTACTTGCATCAAACATTTTGGAAATCATGCCGTTTGCCTTTCCCATTGATATTTCCTTGATCAATAGCTAAATAAACACAAGTTCCTATATCCAGCTTGTTTAAAGTAAGGAAGTGGTGTATGCAGTTGGCTTAAGGATGCTCCAGGAATCTATCAGTGTGAAATCAGATCTCAGGGACTGGAGGAGAAAAAAAAAATATGTATCTCTTGGAATACTTTCAGCTAGACTAATCAATTCCAAGGTTTACAGGATTTAATAAGGATTTAATAGGTCTTCTTTATTGTTGCATCTCTGAAAGGTTAGCAAACCATTTGAAAAAGTTAAGCTGGACAAAGCTCTCAAGGTTCTGAGTTTGTAATGCATTAACCCTGGCATATTTCATCTTATTTCAATATTTATTATGCCATCCTTATACAGTTCATGTTCTCTCCTACAAATCGGCAAGCTTCTTAAGACTGTATGAACAGAATGTATAAAGTTTGTCTTAACTCAATATATAGATGGTTCATATTATATTATTATTTATCTTTAATATATAAAACAAATAAAAAATAACACTGAAAGTCAGAATATCATCAAAACAAGTATGAGAGCTGATTCTTGTTTATTTTCTCTCCCTCCTGCAAGACATTTATCCTTATCACCAGTTAGCTAAGAGAAAATTGTAACGGTCTTTAACTAAAGGTGCATAAAGGTACATTAATGCCTTTAGGAAAAAAGAAAAAAAAAAGTACAGGCATTAATATTGAAAGATAAGACCAGCATTAAAGACCAGCATTATGCTGATTATGACTTCAATTGAGGAAAGTACCACTATTTAGGAAAATATTGAAGCTCCTTAAGTATCCTCAAATTCAACATCATGTGTCCTCCCATGCACACTTTTCCTTCAATAGACTACTCAAGCCATGTGCTGCAGCATCATTTGTTCTGTGCCTTTCCAACAGGAAAAGGACACTGGAAAATATAGCAAAAATTTCAGTTCTCTTTTGTGAGGGGTTGTCAGTAATTTCCTGTTACTTCAGAGAAAGACGAGTGAAAAAAAAGTCCTTAAAAATATTTTTATTTTCCCCTTTTGATTAAACAGGAGCCATATGACTCTAATTTATGAGTTTTATATTTTCCTGCCATTAACACCATTAACAGTTGTTTTCTTCATCCAAAGGTGGTTGCTTGTGTGTATTTTCTTTCACTCTTTGTTTGCTGCACTCACTTTTCTGCAAAAAAATATTTACTTTAGAAAAGGTTATAATTATAAGCCATCACATTTATTTTGTTTCTCCCTGTAGCTGTTAATCCAAAGTTTAACTTGTCTTCCAGGTCTGTCAAATACAAAAGAACAATATCAAAGAATGTGTATTTTTGAAAATTCAAAAGGTCAACTTGGTCATTGCAAGCCTGTCTTACAGAATAATCCCCCTGAAGAATAAAGCGAAGATAATCTAAAATGACATTTTACACTGTGCAGCAACAAAAAAAAAAGTACACAGGTGTAGTCAATATGAGATTGGGATAACAATAATGGAACACAGGATCAAGAAATACAGTCCTACATTCAGAAAGGAAATGTTCAGAAAGCTTTTTTTTTTTCTCTTTTAATGAAAAATTCTGGTCTGTAAGGATGATGCACGATTGATGAATTGGAGAATGTTGATCATAGAATCATAGAATCATGTTAATCAGGTCCCCTCTCAGCCCTCTCCAAGCTGAGCAGGTCCAGCTCACTCAATCTCTCCTCATATGAGAGA
>JAUBOD010000613.1:980149-999553 GCA_032353885.1 Nothura maculosa | reverse complement strand
AGGAGACTCCACAACCTCCCTGAGCAGCCTGTTCCACTGCTCTGTCACCCTCACTGTAAAGAAGTTCCCCCTCACCTCCAGATGGAACCTCCTGTGCTTCAGCTTGCACCCATTCCCCCTTGTCCTATCACTGGCCACCACTGAAAAAAGCTCCCCTCTTCCTTACAATCTCCCTTCATGTATTTATACATGTTAATAAGATCACATCTCAGCCTTCACTTCTCTAAGCTGAACAGGCCCAACTCACACAGTCTCTCCCTGTAGGAGAGATGCTCCAGTCCCTTAATCATCTTTGACACTCTCTGCTGGACCCTCTCTAAAGCTCCACATCCTTCTTATACTGGGGAGCCCAGAACTGCGCACAATATTCCAGGTGCGGCCTCACCAGAGATGAGTAGAGGGGCAGAATCACCTCCCTTGATAACCAATAAAAATAAGAAAGTCTTATTTGGCAAAAGAATAAATTAACAGATCATCTAGCTATAGCATTTTTGCCAATGAAATTTGAAACTGTTTTTAGTGAACAATATACACATCCAATTTGTGTCATTTGTGAGAACAATCCAGTAATAAGAATGCTAATCGGCTAAATCAAAAGAACATAGGCAAAACCTAAAGTAAGAAGTGTCACTGATTTAAATTAATCTTTTATGTTCATGAGTATTTTCTACATGTACATGTAGTATTTTCTACATGATTCAATTGTTCTTGTGTTCTGGTAGTGAACACGGTAATAGGAGGTTACTCACAGAATCACAGAATCACAGTTCATACTCAATTGTGTACATACTCAATTTAAGAGAAAATGTGCTTTAAAAAACTTGCCCTTAGGTGAACCTGAGCAAGAAAGAGATTTATATTTTTCAGAAGTGTGTTTGAATAGCAAACCTTTGCAGGAAATTCCCTACTTTTCATTATGACAATCTCTAAGAATAAGATGAAATATGCTTCCTTAGGACTCTGACATATATCCAGCCCAGCTGGATAATCAAGAGAAAGTTCTGCATGCACTGAGATCAACAGCACTTCTGCCTGTCTTTATGTAAACAGTTCAATCATAATAAATTATTACTTAATCACAGTTGAGAAAAGCAGAAGTTTTATGTCAGACATGTAGTCTAGGTTTTGATGGTATATATTAAAAAAGTCCGTGCTAACAAGGAAAGGGAGAAAGAATGTGAGCTGTGAAGAGGAGCAAATAATACAGAATTTGGATTCAGAAGTCCAGGGCCTTTATTAACTTATGAGCACATACAAAAGAAATCTAGCCATTCTTTTCATAATTAAATACCTTTCTGGATGAATTATATATTGTATAAATGGGTAGAGATAAAACGTTTCCTATGAAAGACACTCTACTCTGATTTATTAGGACTTTTCTCCTTGATATAATCGGATAGTTTTCTATTATATTTAAATAATGCACAATACCAAAAAAAAGAAAAAAAAACAGCAAAAAGCATAAAAAGACTTCTTTAACATATACAATTTACTGTTTTGTAAAAAAATGATTCTCAAAAACAGCATAGGTAATTAATGTATTTGGTCCCCACAGGCAACAGTCACAGACTTATGCACCAAAAAATAATAAGGTCTTTATGTACCTTCCTATTCTGTAATTCAATAAAATGTGCAAGCTCTTTCCAGGAGATCCCCAGTGTCCCATGTTTCATATGCCAGTTCTAGGACATAGATAATCATGTTTTATATAGTCATATTCTCACACCTGCATGGAAACCTTTTGAACATTTAATAGTGTTTCAAGGGGAAAGTATACATTACAGCAAATTGACATATTTCCTCCAGGTGTTTTTGAATTTCTTGTTTCAAGAGGATTTTTTTGTTGTTTTTCCACCTAGTGGAAGTCTCTCTTTTCACAATAAGATACGAACAATTAAGTTTTAAATTCAAAATTGTTTCTTGTCTGTTATTTTCATAATACTAACTTAAATCACTAACTTAATCACTAATTAAAGCAAAGATAAATAGGGTAAGGTATTTATCTTTATTTTACAGCTAGGTTTACAGATGCTCCAGACAGAAATAACAGTCCCAAATGTTTCTGTAGAAGTTCTAATTCTAATTCAAGTAAAATCAAGATTTCTCCTGTATATCTTCATAACTCTCTTTTGGAGAGGCCAGAAAATGTAAGCAATATAGAATCTCTCCCTCCAGTTTTTCATAATTTCCAAGTTCTTTTAACTGTTGATAATAAAAAATTGTTTTTCTCAGTATCAAAAGTTATTAATCTATTGATGTTATCTGTTCCAGATAAAAAAAAATATGTGTATGTGATCCCAATATTTGCTAAAAAGAAAACTAAAATGATTCTTTCTGTACTTCACAGGTTTTCACAGACAAACACCAGATAAAATTGTCTGGATATCATTATATTTTCAGATGAGCTGGATAAGGTAGACAGTGTGGCTGTGGCTTCACCTGTGATATAAATCACTCCTTTTATCCATAGACACATCTACCTTACCCAGCTTCACTGTCATTATTTTAGGGAAAAGACATTTTTAATACTCATGTACCTGTCCTAGCTTTTTATATCTAGTCTTTATAAATATAACTTTAGTCAAGTTTACAAGTCAAGTCTGATGGCCATCCTCCTGGAAAAAAAATAACATAGAGGAAGAAGCAAGAATTACAATTAGGAGAAAATCCACTGTCAAAAGTAACCATATATCAGAAGTAACCATGTATCAGAAACCTACAGACCACAGGAAAAAAGTAACATCTTCAAGGTTTAAATGAAATTTCCAAATAAAATCTAAAAGTCATGGACACTTTGGTTTTGTTTTGTCTTAGTCCACTTTTCTTTAATGTATATAGAATTAACCTGATTTCCTAAAATTTGAATAAATTCCTCTCTAATGTTTCTAACCAGAGTGAACAGACAATTCAAAGGTGACCAAAAAAAAGATATAGCAGAAGGCATCTACTAAATATGAATGGTTTGTTTAAAAGGCTTAGGATCCAATATAGCACAGCTGGTTCAACAATTATTTCTAAACTTCTGTTTATTTTGTCCATTAACATACATCGAACTTCATCCTTTTCAAACTCATATTATTCTTGTCAGTAATCAGAGACCTTGGATAATCTTGTACCTCTACAATTCTTTGTACAGAGGATTCATGAAATAGAGAGGGATGTTGATGGAGGGCTTGTTGGAGCCAACACCATTAATAGGAGCTGTGTACCAAGGATTCCTTTTCCCTGGGAGATTAAAATAAAATAGAATAAAACAAAACAAAATAAAACAAAATAAAATAAAATTTAGAGTAAACATGATTCTTCAGTTTGCATTCATATACTGAAAAGATAACTGAAAATATCACCTGTCCTTTTCTGGGGACTGCATTAATATAGCTAGTCTGGAATCAACACAAAATCCTGATCACTTGCCAGCTCCAGATCAGAAGGGTAAAAAGTATCTTATTATAGTACCCTGAGCCATGTAGCTCCAAAAATTTTCTTCACAGTGCCAAAGCTTTTCCCTTTTTTTATCCTCTCCCCTTTTAAAATAATGATTGAGCTGTTTCTTACCCCTGCACATTACATTCCTTTCTCCTTTGCAACAAAAATTTTATGAGAGTTTTAGGTGTAGGGTAAATGAATACGCATGGTAAACAAACACCCTTTGAATTTAAGAGTCTCCAAGTACCTTTAGACATGAATCGCTGAAACATCTCCAAAGAAATTACTGCAAACTGGTTTACAAATCAGTGGGATAAAACTTACTTTGAATGAGGATAAAATTAGGAAATTTTAACAGTACTAAAATACAAAAATTCTATTTCTTTTAAAACATCTTTAAATGAGAGATTCACATATGGTGTTGAAAATACATAAAACAATATCAAATAGAATAAACCAAGGCACAAAGGAACGATAATATTTTTCTTCATGGTTAACAGTTTTACTTTTTGTTGTTAAACACATTTATTTTTGATGATTTGCACAAGGCTATTATAAGGAAAAATAAATAGTAATTTTATAAAACAGAGGGCATTCACATCAGAATTTTCCAATTAAACTAATTAAAGTGACTTTTACCAGATAGATAACTCACTGATATTCCATCTAAAATGCAATCTCTCTTTCCTATATCTATCTACTCCCATTCTGTAAATCAGAATTAAAAAAAATATATATGTATTTGCCTCACTTCCTGCACATTAGTGTTGATCACAGTATATGGGAACTCTGGATGCTCAGATGCCATAGATACAGTGTTTGCCTAGATCAGAAAGTCTTCTAGATCATCCGGCTTGTTATAGAGATACATGATGTTCTACACAGATTTCTAGGATTGTTCTAAGAACTTTTTGCCCTTTTTGCAATTAACCTAGACCATTACCACAATTCTAAATAGAGTTCTTATGTGTAAATAATCTATACCATATGTCAAGTGCAAAAAAATATAGTGGAAAAAAAATGACCTTGACATATAAATATTACTTTTACCAGAATATTTTATGAACAGAGGCTCAGACCAACATTCCATTCCTGGAATAAAATCTTTTTCAGACAGAATCTAAAGATCAATAAACTTGAATTGTTCTCCCACTTTCTAAAGCTTCAAAAAGCCAGATATAAGCCTTTATATAAAAAAAGGGGAAAAAAACTCTTAAACTCTTCAATTATGTTACTTGAATGACTCAGTTATGTGGGAAAAACATTTATTCGTGGTGATTTTTCTAAGAAATAGCTATTTAAATACAAAACATTAGAATTACAATGCTTTTAAAACTGACAGTCAACAGTGTAAAAGTGTGGTAGCTAAATTCTGACATAAAAAAAAGGAGAAAGAAACTCTTGATCCACAATGTCAGACGTAGAAAAAATCTGTTTCCCTTCGTTATCATCAGATGGATTTCCCTGAGTTTTCATCAGGACCATGGTTGAGTGGCTTACTGTTCATCCTGTTTGGATGCAAAAGTGCAGGAGTTTTCTAGAGCACTCAAATGTTTCCAAATGTCTTCATTTTTTGTGTTCTTCCACCTTGGAGATTACACAATGCAAAACAAAGTCAAATCTGCACTGTGACTCTTCTATGCTGTAAAAGACAAAGCTTACACCCTCTGTGAATTTCATGACGTTTGTAAGGTGTCCTTTTCTTCATACCATACTTAATCCAAGTAAAACTGTGCATTTCGCATGGGATCTGAAAAACACATAAGCAACTAAAAGCACCTCTTGGCATCAGTCTTTGAGAGGAAAGATTATTCCAACCTGCTAGCACCCACATAGGTAATGTGAGTTTCACTGAACGTATACCTTTTAACTGCATTGTTCACATGTGATGCAGGGTGTCTTTGCTCTTACCATGTTTAAAATGCAAGTCAAAATGAAAATAAATTTGTTCCTATCATTGTTATTCCTGTCAAGTCACCTTTTATACTTTTTACTGGCTTATAGAATTTTACACATTGCTCCAGCCATTGGTCTCAAACTCCAGACTGCGCTACTTAAGCTCATAGGAGAAAGAAGCTTCAAGGATACATTCCTCTGTGATTTAGCAGATGGGACTTTATTAGCAATTGCATAAACAGACGCCTTAGGGGCATATGAAATAGCAGTGATAAACAACAGTCAACCTGCATAACACCTGCAATACAATTTACAGGTACTTATTGTTAAAAGTGAATTTACTTCAACCATACTCATGCCACTTTGGAGTTGTTAACATTTGAATGAGTGAATCATGCAAACAGAAGGTGAAGTTATGGACATAAGTATTCATGCTAGAACTGCTTGACACACTCAAAATATGATGCAATTTTCAAACCATGTTGAAAATTCAAATCTACTACATATAACAATAAAATTGAACATGAGAGCTCTGGCTGCATCCTTTGTAACTTCAGCAATCAGTTATCTAGAATAGGTAAAATATTGTTCACACAATGTCAAAGTAGAATGAGTTATTCTTAAGGCTTCTAACCACTATCATGACAATAAGTCACAGATTTAACACATACCAGCCTTGACTGCAAATTTTAAAAATGAGATTTTAAAACTCCTTTTGTGTAAATATAACAAGATCCTTAATGTATTTTTGTGTAAAAGCATTTTATGAATAGATTTTGAAGGTCTCCAGTGTGCCTTGCATGAGTCTAGTTTCAGAGTAACACATTATGCTTCCTAGATCCAGAAATTTTAAAATATTAAATCTTAGAAATCATAATCTTAAATCTCAGAAATCTTAACCTTTTACTAAAAAACTATGATTCTCATTAAAGGAGGTCTTTTGCTCGCTACCTTTCTGGGCCTCCTTGTTGCCATCCTATCCTTTATCAAAAAACAAAACAAAATAAAACAAGCAAACAAACAAGCAAAAACAGTCTTAGAAGCAAATTCTTTAGGAATTTTTTGTGATACCAGTCTTATATGTATAGAGATAAGAAAATATTTATCTCTGTAACTACCAACAAATGGAGAAAGAAAAAAAAAGATTTGTCTTATATAAGGATTTCTTACAACTATTAAAAAAGTTTGCTGGATTAGTCTGAAGAAGGTTACTTGCCAAAAATCAATGTTCTTCCATAAGTACTACCATGTTAAATTTTAATTCATCTATTTGTAGAATAACATGTTTGCTTAGAGAGTAATAAAATCTTAAAACTCTAAAGTACAGGCTATGGATGCTGCAGAATACTTTTTAAAAAGTTGAGGTGCTTCTACCATGCATTTGGCCTAATAACTTCTTAGAGACTCTTAGGACCAAAATTTATGTCATCCTTTAACACAGTCTTTAGAGATGACTTTCTAGAGGAATCAGTATTTCAGAGAAAAATTCAGACTAACAAACCAAGCTCCTTTCCTGTAAAATATTTCCAGATTCTAGGTTAAATTATTGTTGATCAAACTATGTGCGAAAACTCTTTCTTTTGGGGGTGGAGGATGCAGGGAGAGATGCTGAGAGGGGTGAGAGGGTGACTGGAGAGAGGAATACATTCCAGCTGCAGCTGCTAGTTTCTAGCCAAAGTCCAAGGTGCTTCAGACAAATAGCTTTTAGGGGACAGAACTGCTAGAGAAATATTTATACCATGACTGAAGAGATTTACATTTGAACTATGTATAGTAATTTTCTCATTAAAAGACATTAAAAATGTCATTTTAATGTCTCATTAAAGAATAAGTTAAGAAGAAATCACAGAATAAGACTAGAAAAAATATTGTCAAAAAACAGAAAAACTGAAAAGTTATCATCTTAAAAACTATTTACAACCTCTAGATGAGACACACAAAAAAAACTAAATTCATCGGGCAATGCAGATAGGACTTCTCTTTCTGTCTTACAATATAGAAAGAGAAAGCTCTTCTACAGACTATGTGAGGCAAAACCAACGTGAGCATGGGTATTGCTATAGAAAAGAATGCAATAAAATGATCTTTTAGTTAATAAAATAGTCTTTCACAAGTAGTAATGCTGTAAAAGAAGACAGTTCAGAAAATACAGGAAGATAGTCATTTCAATATGGTCCTTTTTAGATGGGCTGGTCTAAATGTGTTGGTGTCAAAGAAATTCAACTGCTTAAAGTGAGTTTTAATGAGTTTTATGCTTTCAGATAGATCCATGAAAGACAGTGTGAATCGGAATAATGAAGGTAGTTTTACTAGAATGCATTTCTGGACAAAGGCAGACTACCAACCGGAAAAATATGATTAAATTAAAAAGCCAAATACTTCTAAGGCATAAGTTTAAACTATTTTATTTACGCATTTTGATTTTCCAGAAGATGAACAATCATGAGCTTTGTGTGATACTTGCAATTTCTAAGCACCAATACTATTGCCACAGTAAAATGTACATCTCTAGATGGAAGCAAACTGGTAAAAATTAAGTGAGCTTCCAATAAATGAGCTTATTGATAGTAAGAGACCATAAAAAGTTGAGAATCTTAGCTACCTATTTTTGGGGCAAGTTATGAACTTAGTTTTGTTTAGAAGTACTTTGGGGACCTCTGACAAGTTCTTGTAATGTATTATGATTGTTTTGAAAGGAGCTATGGTAAAAGTTGAAGTGCTTAGAACCTTTCAGAAATCACAAGCTACTATGCAGGAGTGGGTCCTCAAACAGTGATCTGAGGAGAAAACTCAGACCAAAGGGTGAAAAGGAGTATTTCTGGAGATTTAGCTGTTAAGATTCCCATCAAAAACTAACCTCTTATATTCAAAATTTTATTCTTTATTAGCATAGGCTTTTACTAAATAATCATCTACAAAACCCACAAATAATATATCACTAACTTGCCAAATGTCAAGCAAAGAGGTGAATGAAAGACAGAAAAAGGCAAGGTCTGGGGTAGATTGAGGTGCATGTCAGAGCTGGTCAAATATCAGAGCTGTCAAAACCATCAAATATTTCTGCATACAGTATTTATGCCAAGAATAATACAGATATGATCCAGCCACTAGAGAGTTAACTGGATGATTAAAACATTGTCCTATGCTGATCTTTACACTTTGAAAAGCACTTTGGACTGTCCCAAATATCACAATATGTACAGCTTGACACGCATGAATTATATTATGCCATATTCTCATTTCAAATGGGCTGTTGCCTGCTGTAGAAATATGTCTCTGTGTATGCACTTTGTGGCTGATAAGAAATGTAGATGTTGGAAAGTACTTAACATTTATTTAGAAGGGGCAAATTTATATAAATGTGACATAATATAACTTCATTTTCTATAAATATTTTAAAAGACAAACTTAATCCAGAGAAAAGGGCAATATAAGATCATTTATATCTCCTCTATAATTCATATTTACTTTTTAACAACAACAACAACAAAATTATAAGGCAGGCTCTGTTTTCTAGGGTTGGCAAAAGAATCCAATTGGCCTGCATCTGGCAAACTACTTTTGATTGCTGTAAAAGATCATCCTGGGACATGTAGCAAAATTATTAAAAGTTTAATATATTAAGGGATTTGCAAAATGAAATCCTCAAAACCTCAAAACCCACAAAATGTAAAGGACTCACAGATTATCACGGTCATGATGGAGAAGGGCAGAAAATCATGAAAATTAAATATATCAGCAGTCCTTGTGTTACACATTTTGTTTAGCCTATGAGATAGAGCAATCAGTGAAAGTGCTGAGCACCTTCGATTCCCTCTGGTCCTAACTCTTACAGATATCATTTGGTATCCTGCATGATTGCTTTTTTACTGATTCTCTCTCATATTTATTTTTATATCACAAATACTTGCAGATTGTAGCTTGCCAAACCAAACAGAAAAGAATATTAATTGTATAGCTTTAAAACCATCTAGATCTAAAAAACGTCTTTTGGTAGACAGAATACTTGCATAGTGATTTACTTTTCCTCTTCCTCTGCAAAGCAGATAGTTAATATCTTCCTGACAAGAACATAGGACATCTAAGAAGGATGATGAGTGGAGAGCAGGATTGTTCTTGCTTTTTTATAAAGCAACTATCTGCAACTATCTCATATCCAGGACCTAAAAGATAATGCTTATATCTGGACTTTAACTTTGAAATATTCTGTATGCTTCATGCAAAGATACTACAACTTATGCATCAAACATGCACTTTGCAACCATGGCTGTCTGTAAGAACCGTGTCCACTCCAAAGAAAATATCAACTCCAGCGCAGGCATATGTTTTAAATAATCTAGGGATAGCGTGCAGTCAGGAATAATTTATTATGCACATCTGTAAGAGTGCTACATTTTAAAAGACAGAGTTTTTATTATAGCTTAACATTATTTACTTAGGGGGAGGGGAAAAGCCTGACAGTTTTAAAGAGTCAGTTTTAAAGAATATTCTTTAATAAAAGAAAAGAAATCCTCAACACTAAATTCAGTCCAGATTGTATTTGATCATGTTTTTGTGACTTTTATACTTTTCAGCATGGTAGAACAAAGGATTAGAGCTCAAAATTCCCCTGTTTAAAAAAAAAAAACAGGGTTTGCCACAAGGTTTTGACTCTTGGAAACCCTTCTGAAGTGCAAGAAGTATGGATTTTCTCCTTGGAGGTACATTTTCCACCACCTCACAAAAGGGCTAAGAACCCTTTGCATTTTGCAGCCCATGAGACAAGTCTGCTTCAGCTGAAGGTATCCCCTTACCCTCCACACTGCTGCATCATCACACCCCGTGTTCCAGCCCCCATAACCCCCAAGTCACAACCCTCAGCTGGCTCTGAGCATAATGGAGCTGCACTTCCAAGACTGCTCTTTTGCTCACAGACCCTTCCTGCTCACATCTCTCTGAACAAGATATTTCTACAGCAGTTGCATTTGTTTATTTGGATATTGCATCTATCTCCTCCCAGCTGCTTGTACCTCACATCTGTATGCTGAACACTTATTGAATAAAAGTCTTGAGGCCAGGTCAGGTCATGTTTTCCACTCTCCAAATTATTTTCTTGAAGGACTCTCCCTTCTACCATATTCCAGTTTTTACTCTTCCCTTCAGATAGATTAGTGTCAAAGTCACAAATTAAGTAAAATTTGCTTTACATCCAAAAAGGCATTTTCCTAGCTCTTCATAACTTACATTAACCACCATTACACCTAAATGGTACTTTCTGGTACAGGATTGAGGATGGGTTTTGGAACTTCTACTGATTATACTTTATTTTTTGTTACCAATTTCAATGTTTTTCCAGGAAAAGATATCAATATACATCACACACATCTTAATTCCTGTTTATCCTCTTGCTAATTAGCTGTATATAAGGAAAAATAAACAGTATATTCCATAAATGAAGGGTATAAATGAAGAGATCATTTTAGGTAGAAATTTAAAGTGGAATTAGTAATAATACTAGTAACTACAGTAGCTAGCAGTACTAAACCCATGAGAATGCACACTCATGCTTAAGCTTCATTCTTAACTTTAAATATGTATATAAAGCTTTCAAACAACCACCTGGCAGAACAATTTCACAAAAGTACAAAATTTACAATTATCATTAAATTCAATTTGTATGTTCTAAGATTTCACAGAAGCTCCACTACAAAAAGCACATTATACAATTTTACTGCATATCGCATGGACAAGTAGAGACACTACAAAATATCAACAGGGAATTCTGTTGCTGAGCTTGAATAATAAGGACTGGAGCAATTTACGGCATTACCAGAAAGTGGAGGTGACATTAGCTACAAAATTGCAATTTGACAGAATACTTTTGTTCACGGCACAAACTGATAACAAAAGTAGGAAGATCAAATTTAGAAATCAATTATTTGGACCAATAGTTGGGTAGAACCTGCTGCCATATTATTCATGGGTTTAATAAAATATTTGGAAATGATCATAAACATTAACAGTAGATTATTTAAAAGTTAATGTATTCTATTTTATTGTGTTGTACTGAAACAATGTAACCAAGCCAGAGTTTGATGACATGGTACTAACTCAGTATGTGTTAGAGAAGTAAAGCTTGAATATTTTTGGCTTTTTTTTTTTTTTTCTAAATCTTGGGAATAATGTTAAGACAGGAGATTTTTACCTCCATAAATACCCCACAAGACTCTCTTTCACTTTATATAATTTATATTATCAATTAAATTAATTCTAAAGAGCAAATTAAAAGGATATTTTCCTCTCTTTTATGAGAATAAAAATAGAAAGTCACAGGAAACAGGAATGAAAAGGATCCTAGCATATCATCCAGTACTCTCCTTTTCAAACTGTGAAGTCCAGTACAGACACACAATGTCTGTGCATATCTGTTAGAAATAGGCAACTGTAAAGAATTATCAACAGAATAAGGAGAAAACAAATCTAGAAGGTTATTTATTTATTCTTATACTTGAAACATAGCCAGACCTCCTGGACAGGCACACTAACAGGCTAAAAAGACTCTGTAAAATATGAAATAAAAATAACAGCAAGAGACATCAAATCATATTTAGCTAAGTCAGTGAAGACTAAATTATCTCCTCCAGAAGCTACCTTGCTAATACTAATATAAACATTTGTATTACTTCATCAGCTCTGCTAAGAAGATATTTCAAGCAAAACATTCATTTCTGGAAGTAAAAAATTACAACAATTTGAAGTACTGCAAAAGAAGTTTTCAGCTAGTGGATTTGCACTACATGAGAAGTCACAATAACATAATCTTGATTCAGAACAATATTCTTTGACAGTGGTTACAGTACCAGTAAAAAAATCAAACTGCTGTAGTCAGTGCACTGGTTTCATGTTTGATGGAGTTTTCACTCTATGCAAACTCCATTAATCACCACTTCTAAACTGAAAAATCAAAGTCCCACAAGATAGATTTTTATCACACTAATTGTAGTTTCTATATTTAGCACCAGTATTTATAAATCACAGTTTATTTAGATTAACTTCATTTTGATAGCACAAATAAGTAAGTAAAAATATAGTGGAAGAGCCTGAATAGTAAAATCCTTATACCCCTGATAACTCCCAACTGAGATTAAAACGACGAACACAGGGCCTAGCATTAATTACCAATTCCATTTTACTCATATTAATTATAATTTAAATTTAATAATTCTACAGGTTTCATAGATAAGAAAATCACATATACATCTTATTTTCATTTTAATAGAATTGTAATCATACAGTAACTGTAGATATCAGTAAAAGGTGGCTGTTAGTAGCCCTATGGACTGTGTTCAGCTATGTTCAAGCAATTCAAGTCTTAAAACTGCAGTATGTGTTAAAAATCTCCAGATTACACTCAATAGTTTATTTTAATTTGTATCCTACTGCATTTAGCATGACTCAAAGGAATTTGTATTCAAGTACTCACTGTTCTTAATTCATCTTCAATATATTTCTGCAAATTGGGAAGTAGTTTATTCTTATTTCACATATAAAGAAATAAGTACAGAGAAAATAAGTGATTTGACAAGAAATACTCTTGGCAAGGAGTATACAAATACAAATTCTTTCAGAGTAAAGAGGTCCAAAAGAGCAGGATCATAATAATATCCAAAATGCTGGACCATTTTCTTCAAGGTCTCTTCCCAGTAATTGGCGTTAGGCTTGAAATGGAGAAAAACAATTATAATTCCACATAAAGATAAAAATCAATTGCAAATGAAAATTAAGAAATAAAAATATAGTATTCAAATAACAGATAATAAGAGCATATATTAACAAATTTCCTTTGTGATATTAACATTCAGATCTTTTTGTTCCTCTCATCCCATTCCCTGCATTTTGAGAGATCAATTCTAAAGAAGAAGCCTTTTACCTACAGCTTCATTATCTTTTTTCTCCACAAAAATGTTGAATTTCAAAAAGAAATTCCCAAATGAATGTCAAAATCTTATTCAAAATGAAATTCTACCTGCCGAAATGGGGGGCTTAAGGCCACTGAAATACTACCATTTCATGAAAATGAACTATGTTATACTGATTTCTATCTTCTAACCTTGAATTATATATTAAAAAATGCTTTCTCTTAAAAGTATATAATGAAATGTACAATTATTCCATTCAGAAAAAGTAAGAATTGAACAAACTGTTTTCTATAAGAATTTCCCTAAATGTTTTCATTTCAGCAGCTTTGTAAGTTTTCCATCACATACCCTTAAAAATATATACTTTTAAAATACTTTTTTAAAATATTAATTATATTTATTATTCTTTTCCAGTCCAGTAAAGTATATATGGATGTATTTAAATCTCACATTTTCATTCCCAATCACTTCGGAGGCTGTTGATGAGCTGCTTCAGCTCTACAGCAGTTGCTGTATGAAGATTTTGCTGTGTGCAAAATCTTTTTAAGGAACTTAACTGTAAAACTGAAAGTGAGTCATATTATTATGACAGGCTACCCTTTGTTTCCAGCTTTCCAAACAGCATTCGTGTATGATATTTCATTACACTGAGTACTAGCTCTTTCAAAGGTAGTATGATATCTTTGCACCGGCTCCATTGAACCCTCGAGAAGAGAGTTATTGCTTTTTCAAGGACAGCCCAAATGTTTATAGTTTATTTCAGGGCAGCAGTTTGTTCTTACAGAGAAGCATTCAACAATTTTAAAGGAAAAGTAATAGACAATGAGTAATATTGCTTTTGAGTATCACATGTAAAGGTTTGAAATGTGCAACCAATTCCTGATGGTGCCTTTTTGCACATCCATGAGATAAAAATATTGACAAGAATGTTAGAAATCTACACAAATGAAGATACCAGAACCAGGTTATTGCATCCTTACTATAGGTACAAATTCATTTCACCTTTTGGCTGTAGCTGCATAACAAGTGATTAGAATTATTCTTCCTGTGTACATTTTTATAATAGATATAGCTTGTTAGTAAATATTATTTGTAACTCCAGAGGCTCCATTCAGGATCTGATTCCTCTTGTTCTAACACTCTTCAGCTGCATACAAAGGAAAGACGGGAGTCTAAAAAAAATCATTTGGGGGGCTAAAGGCTTGAGGGCAAAAATATGAATAAAAGAAAAGCTCTCTGAAGACAGGAGGTATGAATTTAGAACTACATAAACTGCACATTTTAGCAAACAGAGATCTCACTGAAACTATAGGTTTTTAAAGTGGAACTATATTTCATATGAATTTATTGCGAGAAGGCTGATCATTCTTGGTGTGTTTTATACCATCAAATGCCAGTTACCCGTAAAGACATTTTGGAATTGATTGATTCTTTTAGCTGATCCTCCTTGTCATAGGGAATCTTCTCTGAATCCCAGCTTGATGTTAATACCATGATCTTTCATTCTTTGTTTTTTATGTTGCATGGGATCACTATTGGTACTTAGATGAACAACTGAGCCTAGAGGTTCACTAAGAGCTGCATGGAAAAAATGTGTAACAATGCCAGGGGCACATGGACCCTGTTACCGCATCTTGACCATCCTTGATTGCTGCCCTGGCTCGTCCTTCATACATCCTTGCCCTTTTCTCTTGCTTCCATGCAGTTTCTTCCACCAGAGCATGTCTTTCTCTTTTTAAATTTAATCTTAAGCCACATTCTAATGCCAAACTTGTCACCCCCACCCACCTCCATTAATTACACTGTCCCTGAAGCCCTCTTAAGGCTCCATCTATTCCCCTGACTTGCTAAGCTCCAGCACCTAAATGTCAAGCATATGTGTGTGCAAATTGTGCTCACCTACACCTACACCTTTTTCAGATCTTTTTAAGCAGCTGCTGTGACTTTGTACATATTAGGGGATACCATGATCCTATTTAAAATAAATTCTATGGATTTTTACAGGTTTTTTTCCACCTTAAAAATGATGGAAAACATTTTTGTAATGTGTCCACCTGTACACTGGTTACAAGCTGTGCTTGAGGTAATGTCATTTAAACCCAGTACAGTACCTCAATACAGAGGAGTGGTTTATCTTTACTCACACTTCATTCATAAGCTTGTCCTATAGTGCTGTGGGGGCTTTTCTCTCTCCCTTTACTCCAGATTTTCCTGTGGCAACTCATTAGCAATTCAATTTGAAATATTTTAGGAACTCAGTCATCCTACATAATTTAAATTTAAGTGCCCTCAAAACTTTTCTACATCATCTTTTTTCCTATAACACATAAAATCAGATCTGTTCAATCTCACGTTGGCTACCAATAACTCTCTCTATTTCTGTCATCTCATAATTACTTTTGCCTTAAGTCTTTCACTTATCAGTAATAATATTAAGTAAAGACTTTCCATCATTGTTAATTACAAGTGTGACTGTGAATAATTATTCTGCAAGTTTGTGGGTTTTATTTCACATTTACTTTTCAGTACTGGAAAGGATATTACTTCCTTTAAGACTACAGCTGATCACATAATTCACAGTAAATAATGTAGCTGAATAGAGATGTAGACTCCTTTTCTGATAATGATCGTATGTGTGGAAAGGTCACAAAGCAGTTCCTGTATGTGGTCAGCAAAATTATTTTAAATTCAACTCATTTTAATTAGAGCAGAAATAGACATAACACATAAAACAGATAAGTTCCAGTGCAGAGAACTCAAAATAGCTCAGTTCACAGTCAGTGGCTAGATATTTTTGGCTCGCCAGGTATGTCTGCAGACTATCTGAGCCTGCCTACATTTTGGGGTTCATTTTTGTGTTGTAAGCAAGTATATAACCAAAAAGGACCTCTACCTAACAAATGAAGGACCTTGATAGGATTAGTAAAGTCTGCACTAACATCTGGTTACCAGTTGGCAGGTACAACATCAAACAGGTGCAATCTGCCTCATTCTGCTCATAGCATACATCATTAAGAAAGAATTGTATTTATGACATTCAGGGATAAAATACACACTCTGCTGTAAATGAATTCTGATCACTTCTCTGATTTACAAATTATATTTCTCCAATGAGAGATTACTATGCATACATAATTTAAGCTCAGGACATTAGGACTAATTATATCCCCATGGCAAGCAACTCAGAAAGCATTTGAACATGCCTGAAGGTATGCTTTATAAAATAAGGACTTCACAAAAGAGAGAGGCTATTATAGATGTCTTCTCCAAAAGTCTGCAACATGGACAAGACTTAACAGACGAGGTGGAGTAGAGAACAAAAGAGAGGAAAAGCTACAAAGGAAAAATAAGATCATTACTATGTGTGCACTATTCTTTTGCAACATATCCTCAGGCAAAATTTACAAAGTGCTAGTCTAGAACCAAAGTACTTTAGAAGACAAAAGTACTTTAGATGAGAAAAAAAAGACTACATGCATTACTGATTTGCTTTAGAATTTTGAAAAGTGTCTATGATGCCCCAAAAAGACCTCATATAGGCCTACCACAGAAGCATGAGAAAAAAGCTAAGAAACCTCCAAGACATAAAAAATATTTAATTGTGACACATAGTCTGAAAGTAGAGAGAGGGAATGATTATAAATGGCAATTTTGTAGGGTACCTTGAAAAGCAAAGTAGACATACATAGGCAAAGCATGCGTGGGTATCTATTTGAATACAGGTAAGATGTTTCTGGTTTAAAAAGATAAGAAAGTGAGGGGAGACTATGAAGTGTTTTATACTAGGATGAGAAGAGTTTGAAAGAAAAAAGAAAAATATAAATACTTTTTTTTAGTGCATGATAGTATTATTACCCTAAAAAGAGTTAAAATTCTACAGTAACCTAGTGAGCCATTTTTTCAGCAGAGATAAAAGTGATTGAACATAATCTTCTGATGCCAAAGAGATAGCAGACCTTGACATTCCTGTCATTAACTTCATGCAGTATTTCATTGTCCATAGGCCTCCTTTTATTTTTTTCAGTATTTTTTTATGTAGGTTTGTAAATGAGAACTAGGCTTTGGGAGAAATTAGAATAGAAAAAGGTTTCAAGGCAAACAATTTTGGAAAGGCATCTCTTGACAGATAGGATACATCGAGATATCTTGTGCAGACATCTGTGGAAAAAGGAGCCGAGACAAGGGAGTTGTTGGCTTAAAATGTATTTCACATTTTGAAGAAAATAACTATGGTACTGTATGACCTCTATTACTAGAATATTTGTATACTTCACTATTATTGATGTATTTACCCTCGCAATACCTTCGTGAGGCAAGGAATTACTACAAATTACATCTTTCCTAATAGGAAGTGAAACACAAAAGCATTCTAAGCAATTGGACCATGGTCACACAGGATTTATGTGATGGAACAGGGAACTGAACCCTTGTTTGTCAATCCAATCAACATCTGAAAAGCACAAGGCCACCTTACCTCTTTAAGTCCCTAGCCGAAACTCAAATTGAACTCCACTAGGGTCTTCTTGTTGAGATAAATGTTACCTTCTTGGCATTCTTTCTTTATAGGCAGCAGGAGGTGGAGAAAAAATATCAAATAAAGTAAAAAATAAGAAAATAATGCATTATAAAAGTATAAATTAAATGAGGAGTTGCGCAACTCCTCCTCTATTAGGAGGAGCTGCGAGCACCACAGATCTTTGGTCAGTAACCACATAATCAGGGATCCTCTTTTCAAAAGATTTTAACATCAGTTTTCTACATCACTTCAACTGACATATTCCAACAGAAAAAAAAAAGGAAAAAAAAAAAGAAAAAAAAAAAAAGAAGAAGAAAACATGGCATTCAGCCTTGGCTTATTCCCAATAAGGCAAAAATGCTAAGATGATTTTGACCATGCAGTTATCATGGAATATCAGCTGCACAACATCTTGTTGGGATCATTCTCTTGGGATCATTCATTCTCTTTATTATGTGTAGTGTCTTTCTGAGGTTATTTAAGACCCTGGCTCTACCTCTATTCTCCGAAGACAGTAGGTCCAGGAATAATGTTAGTGATAGAAGGGTTCAGTTCAAATGTACCACTTTTGGTAACTCTGTGACATGATGGCATATGTATCTTTGTGTGTGTATGTGTGAGAAGCTCCACGGATGAGATTTATATTGATAAATATATATATATATATATATTCTATATATATCTTATATAAATATAATATATTGAAGTATATTTATCTAACAGCAGAAGTGGCTGCTTTTGCTTCAAAAACACATACAAATGGAATAAACGCATTCTGGAAATTCAAGGAAGGCATAAAAATTTGAAATCGTTCTACAAATGCTATTAATATTTTCTATATGACAATTAAACTTTATCAACCTCATGATGATAAGCGATAAGTTTTTGCAGAGCTGAAAAATAAAATACTTCATTTTAAAGAGCAGCACAACAGACAAACCATTTCTAAGTAACATAGAGTCCTAAATTCCCAAACTCAGTTCATTCTGGAATAATCAAATGAAGGAAGTTCTAAAATACATAAAAGTCATATTCTCTTCCCTAGTGATTTCACACTCTAAATCTGCATGTTCTCAATCATTATTTACAGTCCATCTAACTATTCATCTTACTATTTTACCATCCATTCATATTCCTCATTTTAAAACAATGCTGCAGAGAAGATCACAGAATCACAGAATGTTTAAGGTTGGAAGGGACCTCTAGAGATCATCTAGTCCGACCTTCCTGCCCAAGCAGGGACACCCAGAGCATGGGGCACAGGGTGGCGTCCAGGCAGGTTTTAAAGATTTCCAGAAAAGGAGACTCTTCAACCTCCCTAGGCAGCCTGTTCCAGGGCTCTGGCACCCCCGCAGTAAAGAAGTTCCTCCTCACCTGCAGATGGAACTTCCCGTGTTGCAGATTCCACCCATTAGCCCTTGTCCTGTCACTGGCCATTATTAAGAAGAGCTTGGCCACTTCTCCCTACATTCCCCTTCATAAACTTATACATGTTAATCAGGTCCCCTCTCAGCCCTCTCCAAGCTGAGCAGGTCCAGCTCACTCAATCTCTCCTCATATGAGAGATGTTCCAGTCCCTTAATCATCTTTGTCACAGAATCACAGAATCACAGAATCTACAAGGTTGGAAGGGACCTCTAGAGATCATCTGGTCCAACCTTCCTGCTC
>JAUBOD010000613.1:943036-969259 GCA_032353885.1 Nothura maculosa | reverse complement strand
GGCCCCTGATCATCCTGGTAGCCCTGCGCTGGACTCTCTCCAGCAGCTCCACATCCCTCTTGCACTGGGGAGCCCAGTACTGGACACAGTCTGCAGATGTGGCCTCACCAGGGCTGAGTAGAGGGGGACGATCACCTCTCTTGACCTGCTGGAAACGCTCTTCTTAATGCACCCCAGGATCCCATTGGCCTTCTTGACCACCAGGACACACTGCTGCCTCATGGTCATCTTGTCATCCACCACGACACCCAGGTCCCTCTCTACGGGGCTGCTTTCCAGCAGGTCAACCCCTAATCTGTACTGGTGTCTGGGGTTATTCCTTCCCAAGTGCAGGACCCTGCACTTGCCCTTGTTGAACTTCATGAGATTTCTCACCACCTAGTTGTCCAGTCTGTCCCATCTCTGGATGGCAGCACAGCCCTTAGGGCTATCAGCTATTCCTCCCAGTTTGGTATCGTCAGCAAACTTGCTGATGGCCCACTCCATCCCTTCATCTATGTTGTTAATAAATTGAACAGGATCGAACCGAGGACTGCCCCTTGGGGGACACCGCTAAGTACAGGCATCCAACTGGACTCTGTGCCATTGACTACCACTCTCTGCACCCTGCCACCGAGCTAATTCTTAATCCAACTCCCCGTCTACTCATCAATCCCACACCTTCGTAACTTGCCCAGGAGGATGCTGTGAGGGACAGTGTAAAAAGCCTTGCTGAAGTCCAGATAGACCACATCCACTGCTCTGCCCTCATCTATCCAGCCAGTTACTCCATCATAGAAGGAGATCAGGATAGTCAAGCATGATTTCCCTTTGGTGAATATTTGCTGGCTACTCCTGAGCACTTTCTTCTCCTCCACGTGTCTGGAAACAGCAGCCAGGATGAGCTATTACATCATTTTTCCGGGGATGGAGGTAAGGCTCACCCGCCTGTAGTTGCCCGGGTTCTCCTTCTTGTGTTTTTTGAAGACCAGAGTGACAGTCCTCCAGCACCTCCTCTGTTCCCGATGACCTTTCAAAGATGATGGCAAGCAGTTTGGCTATGACATCTGCCAGTTCACGCAGCCCTCTGGGGTACATCCTATCAAGGGCCATGGATTTGTAGATTTCAAGTTTCCTTAGGTTTCCTTCTCTGTATGACAGTCACTAGTCATAAAGATATTCAGAAGTGCGAGGTTCCTTTTCTTACATGTCTCCTGGCCTACACATTTAGTGTTGGTCATTATTTAAATATAACCAAGATGACACAATTTAATGCATCACCCTGTGAACTATGCAACAGGCTATTTCTTAACAATCCTACATAGATCAAGGAAAATATTACTTAAACCTTTATTCAGAGTGTCTTGTTTTTCCAGCACAAATGCATACGAAACTTGACTTGCAAACACTTATGCCTTTGCATATATTAGTTCTGAGTATTCATAATTTAGGTATTTTCTTTTAAAACTTTATACATAACCACCTTTTTATGGTAAACAGATGTGTAAACAAGCTAATTCTTAGGATTTAGCTCTATTTAGACATAACTATTACGTGCCTGATTATATTACTATAATTAAACACAATTTAAAATATGTTTTCCAATTAGATTAAAACTGATCCATCATGTATTCTTATGGTCTTAAAATTTAAGCTTTTGAAAACTATTACCTAAGTAAGCATAAACTAATTTCTCATTCATGCAATCTCCTGCTATACTGCGGTTAATAAACATTTATCCTACAAAGGGAAAATAAGTACACAGAATTGCAACTGAAACTATATTGTAAAGTAGGTTGTACACACTCAACTTTGACATTTCTTGGCTTTAGGTTGCTTGTCTTTGCCATTATAGTAATCTTCTTCTAATATTAGGCATGGGTTTTAGCCTAGAGATTCATATGCTATTTGTTTTTCTAACACATACAAGGTAATTAAAACATCTCATTAGCAGCAGCTCCTATGCTTTTGATGTATTTAGTCATTTCTTATAGATAGTCACAATTTTTTTTTCTTCAGAAAATCATGACCATATTCATTCTAAACTTCATAATATGTGCATTCATTGATGATATGACATAAAAATCACTTTTTATTAGCCTTGCGCTTTTGTGAAATCAAACAAAAACAAAATACATATTTCCGTAATAACACTACAGTTACACTGCTGTAGCTTTTTTTCATAAATAAAATTAAATCTTCTGTTGTTCATTCATGGTGCTCTGTTCAGAATATTAGAATATATTCATTACTAAAATAATTTCCAAAATACCTAGTTTTTTTTTATTAAATAAATATACTGCTATCTGGCCACTTTTAAATAAGATTGACCAAGTAACAAGCTTCCTTTCCTGTAGCTAAAATATTGACTTGTCTCTAATATTCAAAAAACCATAATTTCCATCAAAGTTTAATACCTAGAAAATGCTTTAGTGTGGCTTTGGATGCACAATGGGTAACTTCAGCAAATGATTTGATTTTGGCAATCATAAAAAAATTAAATTCATGTTTCAAATGAAGTATAAGGCTTATTTGTACTTCTGAAGATTTAAGAATAAATATCCATGTGTTCTGAGGAGTTAAACACTATCCTTGAAACTAACATAAAAGCAGAATTAGATAGCTGGAGTGTATACGCCTGATGAGAGGAGTTTATTAGTTACTATAACATAATGTTTCAGGAGCATACTAAGATATTCAGACATCTCTTTCTAAATTGTAAGGCATCAGCTTGTGTAGATACTGGCAATCAGTTTTAATAAATTTTATCAAAATGGAAAATGATGGACTAGCAAATACACAAATACACAAATTGTTAAAATCAAGTGTAGAATTTGGAGCTACATTGCAAAGTCAATACTAACCTTCTGCTACAAGAATGTTTGCTTTATGAGCACCATTTAGTCTGAATTCAAATGACACTGCTCTGCTACTACTATGCATTGCAACTAGGAAATCTTTCACAATGCCTACTAATAGTAGGCTTTCCTATATTTTCTATTCTATTTTTAATTTAAATGAAGCAGATAATCTCCCAGTTATTTCTTTGCAAAGTCTACATTACTTCTAATTTCTTGTATGTTGAATATCATGGAAGATAACATTATCGAATATAAAATTATGGTCCAGATTTTAAAACATATGAGTTTAGTTTCATTATAGTGACTTAAGTTCTTTTATATAATGTAAAACACCAAAAACATTATGCAAAATACCACCACTTTTCTACTTGTCAGTGCTGAGGCTAAGCATAAGGAATGGGCAACGCATACTTCAGAAGTTTGGTTAATTTTTCAGAATTCATTACCCATTGTCTGTAACAACTGGTCTCATACTGCTCTGTATAACTTCACATTATTTATGTCAAATCACTAGAGAGCCTGACATGGAATTCTGTCGTCTGACATGAGGATGTAATGAAATAATGAAATGTTAAAGAGATGACTATTTATCTTGGCAACCCAGAGCAACTTTAAATGTAGATAACACCTAAGCAGCATCCAAGAATAACATTACAAGGAAAATGGTACACTTCTCCTGTCCTTTATTTCCTTCTGAAACACATCAAAAATGTGCCAAGACTCAAAGTGGACAGTAATCATATTAAATTGTTGACCTTTTCTTGCTCTCTCTCCTGGTGAAATCCTCTACCTGACATCAAGGTAGGCTGTCAGAAGTCATATATGACAAGCTGAACGTTCCTTATGTGAACATAAAACATAATGGAATATAAATTCCATTATGCAATCCATATGTAGCTTTAAATAGATAGTAGAAGTGTCAAACAAAAAAAGTGTGTTATATAGGGGTAGCAAATGTTTTTCTGAATTCAGAAACTTTTTGTTTAAGTAATTCAGGTTATTCAGAACACAATATTATAATTTTCTTCAAGATCGGCATTTTTATGAACTAAGGAAGAGGAGGATACAAGAATTTCAAAAACACAGATGGCTTGATTTTAAAATGTTAAGGTCTCAAAAGGAAAAACAGCTTGGGAAAGATTTTGTGAAAGCTATATTTCTTGATTGGCGTAATATAACAATCTTTGGAGTAATGTTCCTGGGTATTGTAAAATGTGAAACAAATGACCACCTTTACTAAATCCAGTGGGTTTCCCTCCCTCCATTTGTGTAAAACATAAATGGGGGGGGGGAATTAGTATTATTATGCTAAAATGCACATAATAAATTGTGCTAATGACTTTTTCAAAAAAAAAGAGATTCTATGCTGATTTAATTTTTAACCTTGTATTTCAGCAGCTGTGAACTTTTGAAAAATTTCTCTTGATCCAAATTTCCTATATTCAATGAAGCCTATCTATATTAAACAGAACTTTCAATACCTTAGTGGACTTAAGGTCAGTTCACTGAAAACAATTATAATTCGCTACATTTAGTCATTATTTAGACTCACTGAAGAACATAATCTACTGAGTAACTCCCCTTCTTTGGAGATAATCACTAAAGTATTCATTCTTTTCAACTCATCTTTACTTGTTATATGGCAGGATACCAAAGATTAGGAAGAAAAGGCCCAGTTCTTTTCTGTCACCTGCATCATTAGCAACAATTCAATTTTGGTATTACCAAACCATCATTTTTTTGCAGGTAATATGTGCTTCAAGCAGAAAAGAACAAGCTAATTAGTGTTACATAATCCACTTGAAAGAGATGATTAATGTAGTTACATACTGTGTGATATAGAGAGAAACTTGCCTTTTCTCTTGGAAGATCATTTATTCTGTTATGGCAAGCAACTCCAGAGTTCCCAAGGTGCCTTCTATGGTCCCAGAAGTTCTAGGAACATTAGCCATAGTACTCAGGCTGAGCAGTCAGGGCTTCCATAGCTGTCATATGAGAAAAGAAACCAACAATTTAATTGTCTTTGTATTTGCTGGAGAAAGGTAAATTTTGCCTGTGGCCCTGAGGCATCCCTTCATTTAAACCTGTTATTAGCCCTTTCAGACCCTCCAGCTAGGTCCACACATTTTGAACAAGTAGACAGAGAAGCTCAATTCTCCTGGCTACTCTGAAGCTGAGGGCTTCTTCGAGGCTGTCACATAGCTGGAGTGCTTCAAAAGAGCATCAGTGACTAACTGGATTTGGTAGTCTCTACCCTTTATGAAAGCACTGTAACCTGTGACACACACTCAGGATCCTGCTATTCGTGCCATGAGCTGATATCTATGTGCAGTTATTGATCCTCTCCCTAAAAAAAGGGAAAAAAAGAAAAAACAAAGACTTGCTAGTTTAATTTGAATGGAAAAAAAAAACCATAAAGATCATTGCCTCAATTTGCATCTAGCCAAATTTCTAGCACTTGCAAAGTTTCATGAATGGGAAGCATTTTGTGCTAATCAAGTCTACTATCATCTTGTTCATGCCTTCAAGCTGGGAATACTTTTCCAAGAAAATACATTTCAGATCAGCCAGATGTTTGAGATTTGCTTTGGAAATTATTTGATTAAGTTATTTGTATTCACCTGTGTGACTAGCTGACTATGGCAGTTCCTTCTGACCTGAAAAACTGTAAAGCTTTTTATAATAGAAATGAGCCTGGCAATTAGAGAAGCTGTATAGTAGTAATCTCAGTATACGTTCACTGAGCAGATTTAATATGAGAGAACTGTGTTTGTCTTTCTTTCAGGACGACTTTTTTTGAATGTATTCATGTTAGTTACCTTCATACAAACTATAAGCTAAATGGTCCTGAATAAAACCACCTGCTATAATCACAATGATTTTGTGTTCCTGTTCATTTTAGTTTGTCAAAGATTTGAACATGACCAGACGTATACGATGACAACAATATTATTGCCAGGAATAATGGGTGTTTGCTAATCACATTATGAAAACTGTGTTGTGCCTGCAGTCAGGGCACTAAACCATTTATACATGCCGTTGCATGAAAAGTTGGCTGCTCCTACAAATTGTCTCCTAGAGCTTTGCATTTAGAGATGTGCATATTTCAAGATAAAATAACATATTCATCTTCACCAGTAATTTAGAACAAATCAGGTTGCTTGTATTAGCTATGTCTATATGTGACTAATATTTCTTGCCCTTGATAATACTTAATTCATTGGATTGCTCCTTGATTGAAAGAAGAAAAAAAAAAAGAAAAACACATAACGAAATTATATAAAATTATATCTAGAATAGGGAAACAACATCTCAAACTGACATCTTTAAAAGGACTTTCTCCCAATTCTGAAATAAATTTTGGGCAAACACAAATCTATTATGATTTATCGCACCTGTTTCTAGATCTCCCAAATTACCTCTGATTTTTCTTCCACAGACTTCTTCCTGCCTACCTGAAATGACTTCCAAGCTTAAATATCAGAAAGATTGAGATTCTAGGGTACACACGTATATCATGTTCAGCACATGTGGGTAATGCACATGTATCTTGTATTCCTGGATTACAGGTGAATGCTAATCCTTATCACTTCACAGTATAGTATTTTTATAAATTTGCTAAATAGATTTATCTTGTAATGACACAACTAGAAAGAGAGCATCATGTACACTGTTAAAGTAATTTCAAGAGTTTCTAAGCAAAGGCAGATTGCACAATGTGTAGTGTCTATAATGAATAAATTCCGAAGCTTTGGATGGTTTAGTAGATAAAATTTTTAGCCAAATTCTAGACAGTTATTCTTCTCCAGATGGATTTCCAGGATCCTTTTACTTTTTTTCAATTTTTGCCCAGAAGCCTCAGCAGGTAGGCAGAGTTGTCAGCCAATACAAAGAGGAAGAGCAAGGAGCTCTCACTCCTTGCTTGCTTTTTGGGTAACTGAGAAATACTGCAATCAGGAAACAGTCTCTGCACTGAAGAAATAGGAGAGACTGTGCTCCCTCTAATCTCAGCCTTCCTTCCTTATAATGATTAAGGAGGTTAAAATAAAACTTTTTATATATGTTTCTATTTCTTACAGAGGTTGGTCATAGGCTGGCCCTGCTGTCATCCATTAACAACATTATCCTTGGCAACTCATCTTTACAGTCTAGTATAAAGAAGTGTTCAGCCATTCCCAACCTTTCCACAACTGGAGAATATCTTTCTTCTTATATGGAATTTGTACATGTATGCGCTGTACTTGACTGTTTACTGGCTGAAACTAGTGAAGATGGTGGCTCTCTAACTCAAAAGAAGAAGATTCACAAGAAGCTGAAGGCCTTATTTTCATTCCAGTCTTTTACTCATTTTTCTCTATAAATGAACGTTAATTACTTTTATTGGAAATACAGTATCTCTTCATTTTCAGATTGAACGATGGTAGCCTGAAACTAAATTCTGTTAAAGAAAAAAGACAAAAAGAGCACAACAAAGTAGTCTGCATAGAGCTACCAATTTGCTTTCAAAATAATGGAAGTAATCAGCAGAGCAATACTTGATCTGAAATGATGATGCAATATGTAATGCACGAAAACTAGAGCAAGCACTCATATAATCACAATACTGAAAAATTACACCATTTCACCATATGACAAAATCATACAATTTCACCATACAACAAAATCATACTTCTTACAGGCTTTAATATAGTTAGAGCTCTCTCTTTCTATCAAATTTCCTTACTCTTTAATACACAGTGATCTACCAAATCACATATTTTCTCAAAGCACTACAGAATAAAATCATTTTTAAAAAGCAAGTGTTGAAAACTCACTTCCTTTTATGAAAACTAGTTCTTACTGCAAACATTAGCTGAATTGCTTTCAGTAGTTTATGCATATTTGAGCTTCCATATCAGTTGGACTGTTGATCAAAAGTATAACTTCCAATAGCAAAGTAATTCCAATATTTTAAAATTTGTCTTTGATACATTTTTATTATAAATGTTTCCTAGCCTCATCATGTTCTAGTAACACTGCCTTATCCTTGTATAGAATATTTTTATTTTCCTTTTGATTATACATAGCCATCTCTCTTAAGACATCAACGAAAAGTGCAGATGCTGGACTTTTCCGTGCTACTAAGACCTATCCAAACCTATCTACTAAATCTTGATTACACAAACCATAAACTCTTTCTTTGAGCTATTGGGTCAGTACACAGACTTCCTTCCCACCCTCCCAAGTGCTCTAGATGATGACTTTTTTGAAAAGCCGGAATCTCAAGGTTAAGGAATGGATCATGGCATTGGGTGATTTTTGTTATTTCATCTCCCTGTACGAAAGCTCATCCAGGAAAACAATAAATAATAGGATATTTTTGATTTTTTATTTTTTCAGTTGATATTTTGGCTTGATTATAAAAGCATAGTAGGAAAAAAGACTATCAAGATTTTGCCATATAAAATTGTTTGTATTTTTCTACTTAAACAAAAATCAGATGTGACTTGAACTATTTTAAACTGCATTCTTCTAAGAGTCCAACAATCTCATGCTATATTCTTTTTATGTGTGATGATATAAAATTTAAAAATGACATACTTTTCACAAACTCTTCATCATGTCATGGCTTCAATTAAGCATTATTTCCCATTTTAAATCTCATGGAAGCAACAGTTTTGACCTCCAGTCCAAATATTAACATATACTTTATTTAAGCATAAATAAATAAATACATAAATAATGCAATTAGGCAACTGACATTTTCCACTGCTAAATTCAAAGAAATGATTTTTAGTGAAATGAAAAAAAGGACAATCCAAAAATTTTCTTAAAATAAAATATTTTACTTGTAAAATTTTGAAATAATGTATTCTTTTAATTACTATCCTTCTTTAGTAATCAAAACTATCTTTTAATCAAGGCTCAAGTGTTTTTAATTTGCAAAGCTATTTGCTACTAAGTCTGTATTTTTTAGTAGCTAAAATCATTTTCTTTCTAGTTCTGAAATAGACCAGTTATTGGTATATAGCTGTGTTACCTGAAGCCTTCTACACACTTCATTGCTCACTTGAATAGTTCTGTTAACTTACTGATCAAAATTGAATGCTTAAATAAGGATAGAGGGCACAACCATGCAAAATACATTCTCGTTTTCAGTGTGATAAAGCAGAATATGGTGCTGTAGTGGGGCCCAGTCCAAATTGCATATAAAAAAAAATGTGGTTTTTTTTTTATTTTGAAGTTTGACTCCTTTACTTCCTAATTCAAAAGCGTTGACTGTGGTCTCTTTAAATATAGGCTAGATATGAAGAAAAGCAAGAGGAAATCTTTAATGCCAAAGATACACACCCTGTTCCATTTTAGTTATATACATTAATGTAATGTGCAAACTGTCACTTTAATGGTAACAATTTTCTAATTAGACAAATGAAGTACATCCCTGAGTAAGCAAGATAGGATGTGCTTACTTACCGAACATAGTGGGGTCTAACTTTTACTCTCTATTGTCCACTGAGTTGCAAGAGATGTCATTTTTGGCTTCTGCCAAAACATCGACAGACAACAACAGGTACAGGGGCATTACCTCTTCTTTTAGCATGTTTGAAATTCACTCAGCATCAGTTGAGGAAAAAAAAAAAAAAAAGAGCCATATGGCTCTACAGGTTTCTCTCTGCTTCCCTCTCCTTCCTTATCAACTCAACCATAACTGTAATAGCACTTTATCCATTCTGACTTTGTATTACTATTTTCGTCTTTAATCATGCTGAATTGTGAAGTACAGACTTCATTTCTTTTTTCATTTACACTGTCAGTGCACCAACACTGCTACAAGCTAGGTAAAGTGTCCCGATCCACTGTTGGGGGAGGTTTCCATGCAATCCCAAGAGCAAGATTAAGACACGAATGAGGTCAAATGCCATACAGTCTTATAAGCTCTATTCTCATAATAGTGATAGGACAGAGAGAAGAAGAAAAAGAAAATAAAAAGAAAGATAAGCAGGCATGAGGGAGAGATGCAAAATTAGTTACTACGACCAGTCCAGTTATGTTTCATTGGCCCTGCCTCGGTGCAGGTGATGATTTCTTGGAAGAGAGTTGAGAAGAAGGAAAAGAAGCTTCTCTCCCTGTGCACACCTCCCGTCAGGGGAGAAAACACATAGTCCTAGTTTTTTATTGTCCCAGTTCTTGAAGTGTCCACCCACTTTCTTGAAGCTTTTCGCTTTGATGCTCCTCTGCCCCTCCCACTCAACTGCCGGAGCTGCTCAGCAAGCTCTACTGAGCATTGCTGGGGTCTTGAACTAATCCATGAAGTCACAAATTGCACAGAGTTAACAAATCTCGAGGTGGTATCCCAGTCTTCCCACAGACAGGGTGCCAAAGCCAAGATGTTGTTAATTGTATGCAGATAAAATACCTGCAGCTTATATCTCACTCCTCCCAGAGACAGGATTCCAAGGCCAAGAATTCATAAATTATATGGAAATAAACACTTACAGCTAATATCATAGTCTTCCCAGTGATAGGAGGCCAGGAATTTGTAAATTGTACGGCAACAATGTCAAGAAAAAACACAGTCCACAATAGTCTCCTACATCAGGAAAGAAGATTTTCCTTAGAATTACTTTCCAGTAATTCTGACAGTCCATTCTTGAAGTTCATCATGCTCTACTAAGTACAGGAAAGCTGGAAGTTCTCTGTTTTTGGAAGTATTTTTAATTAGCTATTTGACTGTGCATTAGGTAAAATAAAGTCTGTGCTTTAGATAATAAGGAAAGGATTACCATTATTTGGGATAGAGCAACATAACTAAGATAAAATCAAGAGAGATTAAAAACTCAGAAGGCAAATCAATTTTAGTTTATCTACTAGAAGACAATGTCAAACAACATCATAGTATTAAGATATTATTTTTACTGAATATAGTTTCTTTTAGATGAATTTATTGTCCTGAAAGTTAGTTTGCAAAAGCTATGACAGCATATCTACAGAATTAAAAGACCAGCTTGAATTAGATAGAATAAATGCTTTCAATCACGTGAAGCTGCTGACTTTCAAGATTAAGTTTATTGGTCACAGAATCCTCAGTAATTTTTCTTGAATGTACATTGCATTGTCATCTACTATAAAATTATAATAGATTGGGTTCTTTATATGGCAGTTCTCGTGACTATCTGAGTTTGCAAAAATGAAGACTATGACCTACATCATCTCCAAAAAGCCCTGAAAGAAAGGAAATTCACTTAGTTAATTGAGTTTTCAATTGTCAAGTTCTCAGACCATTACTTTCTCATATGGTAGATACCTAGTGTGTCTTCACAGTTCAGAAGTAGTGTCTAGGTAGAGATCACACCTTGATGATTCAGCTATCCTTTGGCTATGTGCTCTTCCTCCATTACAAAAGGAAAAGGTATCGTTGATTAGAAACTGATGATGCAAATCTAACATTAACTTCAGAGACATTTCCATTACAATGACTGCTGCCTCTTAATTCTGTTTCCCAAAGTCACACAGAAGTTATACCAAACTTCCTGCAAACAGAATACCTTTTGCACTTTACAAAGTTATGCTGGATTAAAGATTCATTCAACATTTGTGTATACTTTTAATATTTATTTACTTAATTTACTGCATTTTCTAGAACAATGATGGTTAAAAGGCAGCCTAGGACATCATCACTCATGTTAAAGAGTCAATATGTTGTTTTAATCACCTTCTGAATTATAAGAGCATAAGAACATTTTATACTTTGAACTGCAAGACTTTTATATGCTGTAGAAATTGTCATATTTTAAAGCGGCTCTATTTAAAGGAGTAATATCCAAAAAGCATCTGTTGTTTACTGTTGAAAATAAGCCTAACATGTTTACCCACAGATGGATGAAGACCATTTTCTACCAACTCTATGGCTGTGTTTCAAAAGTGAAAAATTTTATCCTTGGGGAAAAACTTTTCCTATAAAACTAAGCAAGAGGAAACATGGTGGGGAGGATCCCTACTTCAGCCTTGCATGGATTATGATATGAGCCTAGTAATACCCATTACGATGGAAAGTCATAGCTGGAAAGTCATAGAGGCAAGTAGATAGAAATGGCAGTAAAAGCGGGAACCCAACATTATGAAAAGCTAGATAACTGTTCATCTTCTAAATAAAAGTGAAACAAACTTAACAAACAAAACCAGCTATTTCCCTATCTACTAATATCTCTTTTTCTTAGGAAGCAGAGGACATTCAGAGGACCAAGTGCTAGGATGTGATCCCTTGACTGTAATAATAGTGGATGCACTATGTAATAGGACTTCAGCACATGCTGAAACAAAGATTCTTTAATGCTTTCTTATGGTGGGTGCTAATTTTATCTTACTTTTCTTTGATAATTAATCACATTTGATTCTCCAATTAATCCATTTGATTCTCCAATCTGGTTATTATTCCAGTTTCAAACATGATCCAAAATATATCTGATGTTCTAGAAAAATGATGATGATGATGAAACACATTTTCATAAACTCTTCTTTCCATCTTGGCTAAATCTGAGGATTGGAACCAACATCAGATTTGGATCTCAGAAAGGTAAAAAAAAGGTTTTGCTGACATGGCCATTTGATTTCTGGTTCATAAACAAGGTCATTCAAAACTATCTTGAGCAGCTGTATATTACAAAGTAGTCTGAAATTACTAATGCTGTTCCCACGTCTGGTCAACTTGTCCCTCACAGGGAAAAAGAAAAAAAGCATTTTCTATGGCATCACTGACTTTCCAGAACCCCACAGTGCAGATTTCTGCTTCAGACAGCTGAAGAAAAGTCAGTATTGCTCTTATGCCAGCTAGGATTTAACTGTCTGCCCAGGGGATTTCTTAGCTGCCCTTGGCCATGCAAATGGATCCAAATGAAAGTGAGAACCTGGCCTACTAACTTCTCATAAAATTGCCTATTAAAAAATATACAATTCTTCATTAAATCCTTGGCTTCCCATTCATAATTAGTGTTCTGTGCCTAAATAGAATAATTTGAGCATTTACAGCTAAGTTACTCCAGGTGTTATTAAGCTAATATGATGTAACTGACATGTAGCATATTGCTTATTGTCCCCTAGGACCAACATGAAGAAAACATGTTGTGTCTCTTGAGGCCAGTAGGATTGGAAAAGCATTTTAATGAGGAAAAAAAACCGTTTTAAGTAGCATTCTAACATCATAATCCAAACCATCTTTTTTATTTTATGAACAAAATCACTTACTTGGTGTGAAACAAATATAATTAGAATATTTAAACTGTGGAGCTTTTTCAAGTACTAAAATGTAAAATAATGCAAATGGATGGCATTTGACTGAAAGAAATAAAGAAAACTCTCAGTAAGGTAAAGTAGTCAATCTATTCACAAATAGCCTGTTAATGCACATCTCTATGGATGTACTTCCCTTATTGACATGGTGAGAAACGTTCAGACAGAAGACGTAGAGGGGAAACGAATGGAATCAATTAGTTTTTCCAGCCGCACCGAGAGAACTCAAGAATTACGGTGCCCTGAAGGAAGGTGTAGCAGCTGCAATGCAGTAGTGCTGGCATCCACTCTTGAGGGTGAAAATTACTTTTTGCATTCCAAAGGATCTGATAATCATAGAATTATTATTTAGTCTATATCACTGTGATAAGGTTTGACCTAAGTTCAGGTAAGATTTGTTTGAGGAGCTCTGGACAAGATGTAGAAAGAGAGCAATTCCATTCCAGAAAAACTCAAGAAGTTGAATCTGAAAAAATTATTGACATGAATCACTGAAATTATCATTTATTCTTGTGTCTCTGAGTGCAATTATATACCATACTTCTCACCTTCCCACAGGAGTATTCTGGATTTTCATCATTACTTTTAATTGAAATATTGACATACTGCTTTGTAAGTGCAAGAAACTACCATGGCAATTTGAACAGATTCCTAAATTCATTTTCCTGTTATACCTTTCAAGAAAAAAATATATTGACTTGCTGGAGATAAACACATAATGTATATACCCCTCTCTCCCCATGCACATATAAATTTTACGAGAAGAAACAGAGAAGAAACTGAATCAGCAAAGGTCTGCAAAATAATTTTCTGCCATACTAAGTCCAAAGAAGGGAGATGGACTAGCCAAATTACATAAATTGCCACATACTCGCCAGAAGATATGTCAAAATCCTGGTCAGCAATCCATCTTTTTTAACAGAATGTTTCCTAAGAGTCTAATTCTAATAGTAAACTGGATTCCAGACTAAATTCCATTTCCATGGTGACCACTGTCATAATCCGTCATGGATTCATTTCTGTATCATCATACCTCAAAAAGTAAAATTTATCCCATATGCATTTGTAATTAAGAACCACATATTCCAGAATAAGAGTATTAGAAATTTATATCCTCTATGGATTAAGCAGAGTATTAGCTACAACATTGATTAAACACTGCCCCCAACTTCTATCATTAAATGATCACTAGTTCCAGTCACCAATCAGTACATTGTTACTTATCAATCTCCTGTAGAGATTTTAGTGTAAAATATAACACTTAGCAAATAGGGCATGCTTTATTTATTCATTTTAAATAACAGACAAATAAATGAAGCTATCTGTTGTTAGGCCAGTCAAAATATTTCTGGATGAGAAATGCTGTAATAATCTATTAGTAACTTTTTACTGGAAATGTGTCATTTTTTACTAAAATGTCAATGGCAAATCTGGGAAGTCAGGGAAGAAAAAAAAAAAGACTGTAAAAAGTGTGAAAGCAAGGTCATACACAGAAGAAACATGAATTCCTGCACCTACTTTGAGACAACCAGAACAAGAACTAAATCAGCCTCAAAATGCCAGATAAGCACCAATGTCATCAGATTGCTGAGTATTCAAGCATTCTATTTTTCTCCTCTTCCTGGAAAAAATAAGTGTAAACAAAATAAAAAGGTTGATATTTCTGTGCACAAAGTCTCACAGTGGACATCCTAAAGTCAAATACTCTATCGTTTGCATCCTTTCTCCAAACTTATATGGCACCACCACAGAAGACAGGGTCAGAATCAACACTCTGTAGCTTCTAAGTTATTCTGCCACTCTACCCAGCGTACATTCCTATACAGAGCATGATCTTACGATATTTTTTGCCCATTTGTATTAGTTATTCTACATTTCAACACAGAATCTACGTTTGGAATAGACACAATGGTATATAATGAATAAAGGATTTTTCTATTGGTTTTATGGAACTCTTGCTTGGATTTTCTGAAAAGCAAGGAGAACACTACCAGAGCACAAAATATGATTTTTTTTATTCTTCAATGAAGTTGCCTCTTGTCATGCTGTCTTTGCTACACTTGATCTCAGTGGTTCCTAATCAACACCAAGGCATCACTTGTGTTCCTCAAGCACTCTAAAGGTAAGGCACAACCCTGGGCTTAATCTAATAAGCTCTAAGGGACTTGTATAGGTTCTGTGACATTTAGAGAAATATGGAATACTACCAACTACATCATGTGAAGTTTAGCTACAAAAAGGTTGGAAACATTTGATATGACCAATTTCTAAATGAATACTCTTTTCCTGCCTTTTTTTTTTCTCTCTCATCCTTTTACCCTTTTTTTTTTAAAAAAAAGAAAAAGAAAAAAGAAACCTTTCTACTTTTGTGTGCTTTTAATTTTGCTGCCTGGCAATAAAAGCTCCTACAGGAACAGAGATATGATTTTATTTTCATTAAGCCAGCAAGATGACTCTCTTGTTCCATTTGCAACACACAATTTTCATTTTATTGTTTTCATGTAATTATACACTTCTTGTGGAAAAAAAAAAGCAGCATGGTAATATTTTGATTCAAATGTGTAAACTGTTCTGTAGTCAAGACATTACTATGAACCTCAGTGGAGACTCAGTCTGTTCACTGTTCATTATTCTAGATGGATTTTCCAGGCTATTTTTTTCATGTTATCATTATGGTGCCTACTAAACATATTCCACATTCAAGTATTTGCCATCCTGTAAAGAAGTGATAATACTTTCTCATAGATTTAAAAATAAATCACTTAAGTATTTTTTTTACCCTGAAGTTTCTGCACATCAACAGTTTTTCAGAAAAGACTGTATTTTTCTACAATGATAAATGGAAAATATTTCATGTGCCCAGAAATTGCATTCTGCATCATTTAATATTTAATAAGCTCCTAAACACGTAGAAAACTAAAACATACAGTCCTTGCTCCAGAGCAGTTAAAATCTGTTAACTTCAAGTAAAAAACATCTATTTTATAGAAAACTTTTAATGGAAAGTCAATTGTTTCTATTCTGGCTGCTGTTATCCTTTGCTTCTTTTCTTGAGCCAGCCTACCATGAGAGGATGACTAACTTTCTCCTGGAAGTGGTGAAATCAACTTTAAACTCAGGCAGGTGGACAAGAGATACCAACTCCCGTCTCCCAAATTCCATAGGAGAAGTTTATAAGCAGAAAATTATTGTATAAAAGGTGGAAGCAATAACATATTCTTCCTTTTGGCTACATTTTTTCAGAATAAATGATTGAGATTTACTCAATTTCTGAAAAGGAAAACAGATAGTTACTGCCTCAGAGAGGTTTAAGCACAGTATGTCTTTACTAAGGAGGAAGTCTGCCAGTAATTTCATGTACGTATCTCCAGTCAAAGGAACTGTCATCTGAAAGTTTGGCAAAGACCAAGAGACATTAGTAGCTTTGTAGACATGAGTAAGACACCTAAGCTCAGATCACGTTATTCTATGATCTGGTGAGATCTAAGCAGTCCTCCCTGTCTTCACTGAGTCCACAAGAATACTATAACAATTCTCCTGCATCTAGTGAGTTGTCTAGTGAGTTAAGAAGGGTATATTTCACTGATGACAATCCCACTATCTCACAGAATGTAGCAACTGAGATTGTCAACTTGGATAAGTATATGCTGAATCTACACCATAAGCGCTTAATTCTCAGCACTCAGAGAATGAACATTGAAATGACAAAAACAGTCAAGCTTTCACTTATCATGAAATTAACCAAGGTCTGGCAGATATTGGACCTATTTTATTTTATAAACAAGAGTGGGGCACTTGAATGGGCCAGGACTAGTAATAAAGCCTGTGCTTTGGAAATCAGAGCCTCAAATTATACAACAACCTATCAGCACAAGAAATCTCTATATATAATCTCCTATACATGATCTCCTCCTACTCCAATTTCCTTCCCTGAGCTGAATCAAGTCAGCTCATGTGCAGAGACTAAACTGAGCTCCTTGAAGACTTTAGTTCCCTTACCTCTTCTGCTCAATCATCCTCTAAAAATGTTAATATTCTTATCAATGATAAGAATCAAAGTAAGCCACTCAATAAAAAAACATCCCCTTGAAAAAGCTGGCAGTACTTTCAGCTGTATTATTATCCATAATTATGTGCATGGACCACTGGAATAATCACCTCTGGCTCTGATAAATGTGTCCTTAATGCAGGGAGTTTACTGCCTTTGTTGGTAAAATAGTTGCACTCCAAGCCTGTTATTCTGTAAGGACTTCAGGTGTATTATTTTACAATTATGAACTCACCTCTGTTATTTGAACTTCCATTCCTCTTTGGTTGTTGGTGGAATGCTGTGAAGACACACAAAAAAAAGGAAAACAGTTTCATCTTTAAACTTTGTATCAGGAGAGAATGATAGATTTTAAAGATCTTATACTTGTAAAGGAAGTAAATTACAATTTACAGAGATATTATGATAAAGGCTAATGTTACAATCATAAATACCCATAAAAATTTGTATTCATTTGCATATACATGAAACTATATTCAACATACTTCTCATCACCTAAATATAGAAAGAAAATGTAATATTTTAATTGAATACTATCTTTCTGATGCATCTTATTTAATGTTAAAAATATGAGGGGGACAGAGATGCTGAGTTTCTGAGAGCTTTTTTACTTTTTTTCCCCAAAGGAAAGAGATTATCACCCTGAAGATATACAAATAGTTGCAACAATCCTCTTTATACATAAATGCAGATGACATATCGATTTGAGTAAGATTTTCTTTTCCCTAGTGACATATGCAATTGAAATGGAATCTGCTAAAAACTAACCCTGAATGTTAATTTGAACTATTAAATTTCTGGATAGTTGAAACTTCTTTATTCCCCATAAAAAGAAATGAAATTGTTTGAAAGTGTACTTGTTACAGCTAATACATTTGGAAGCTTGCAGCGATACTCTATAGTGATAATATTATTCATTAAATAGGACAAAAAAGAAATTATTTTATAGCATCAGAATGCAGAATGCTTGAATACATAACTGCTAATAGAAACAACATACAAAAATGAGGCACAAGGAAAACTTGAAAGTAAAACTGGTCTGGTGATTCCACACTATTTACTAGTCACTATTTTCTTTCATCCCGAAATATTTTGCAACTCAAAACCTGTCTTGATGTAAGCATGAAACACACTGGCATGCTTCAAATAAATAGATTCTTTGTTTTTTCCCTTTTTTTCTCCTTCTCTCCTCTCCTTCTTTTCTTTTCTTCTCATCCTCTTTTGTAAAATTTACCCTTTTCTTCTGGCTATGTGTGAGTAGGAGGATATCAGGGTATTGTATCTCACTATGTCTTTGACAGAATAGGAATTTAGTGTCACATTTTCCTGGGGTTCAGAAACTCAAGGAAACATAGTTCACTCTGCTAGAATTTCCAAGGCAAACTACGAAGAGTTACATAAACCCAAGTATTTTAATCCAAACTTTATCATGTGATAAGAGTACCAAATAGCTGTAATATAATACTATAAGTTTCATTCATCTGTTAAACTAGATGAAGTAAAGAAATGGTAAAGAAATTATGTGGTGCTGTAATTATTGACAGTCTTCTGACATCCTGGCACTGTTGTGACATTCTGGCATTGCTGAACGTTTAAATTTGACTCATAATTTTACTTTTCTTTCCTAAACAGATATCCAAAATCCCATAACCCTTTGGATTTTTGCTTTTTTTTCCTCTTTTAAAAAAAGAATCAACATAAGGATGAAAATTTTCGTCAAAATGTTTTAGGTCTGACAAGCTTTCAAACTGAATTCAAGGGCCATATAAGAGAGACCATTGCCGCAATTGAGAGACAGGACACAGCTTGATGCAAGCAAATGTCCTCTTTATTGTTCCTACACACACTTTTATATAAACCATATAAACCAGAAGGTAGCGTGTCTCCTGTGGATTGGTCATTTCAAAACATCAGGTGCTCTCAAGCGCTCCTTGATTGGTCAATACAGGAACAGCGACAAACAGGCAATGGAAAAATAATGGCAGCAACCAAAGCCCATCTCAAAACAATACTTCCCTCAAGATGACTCAGCCTCACTTTGTTATTAGCAGGGCTCCTGCACCACACCTGAGGCCCCTCCAAGGCTGGTCGAGTCCTGGGCCCACATTCCACAGACCATTGGCTAAATTAATAATAATTATCATTGACAGTGCCATCTGTAGCTTAAAGCAATACCAAGATTAAGAATTTGTGCCATAGTTACACAATAAAATGTATTAAATAAAAAGTAAGTGGTAACAGAAAACGACAGCAACGTTGAAATTATTTTTCTCTCTTGTTCTGTGAAAACATAATATTGTTAATCTGTGTATGACATCTGCACAAGGATCTAATTCATAAAACAAGTTTTTTGACTGCCCCAGGACCCTTGCCCAATCCTGATAAAATTTTTCCCTAGAAGCTAAGTCCCTGATCGAGATAATAGCTCAGGTTTTGTGATGTCTTCAGCTCAGTTTCATTCGGACACCAGACTCACATATCAGCTCCAAACCACTTCAGTGCCTTCTAGTGCTGGACTTCGCACTAGAGTCTAACAGATCTAATTTGTTTCCTTCTGTCAGTCTGCTATCAAAAATGATTTGACTACAGACAACTAAGACAAAAGGAAGGGAAAATACAGTTTTGATTTATTCATTTTCTAGCAATTTTATAATTCTGCTTGTCACTTCAAACTAGCCTAACTGCCAATAATAATTGCTTGCTAAAACCTAGAAACACACAACACTTTTGAAACAAAAGCCTCCTCAAAATATGCCATTAGTGTAAAGGGATATACTTACCGGTGTAAATGGCCAATGCATTTAAAAACTACCCTCACTAGAATGTATAGGCCCATTTCTACTTTTCTTTCACAGAAAATGTAGATGATCCTATAGAGAATAGAAAGTTAATAACACAACTGAAATAAGCAGACCAGCTGCTTCTACCTGACATCCTTATTAACCATATGAGTCTAATCAAATACAGAAGATTCTTGTAAATGAACCAGCACAAACTAACCTGGGGTCTTATTTTAATATTGCAAACATAATGATTAGCAGCTGCCTGGATCCTCTTGAAGGAAAACTGCAAGAAACTGAAACCTTTATTTAATTCTGCATCTTTGTTGTGAAAATTAACGTAATGGACTTTTATCTTTCTGTACTTAATCAAATACAGGTGTAGAGGAACCAAAGAAAGAAAAAAAATGAGGGTAAGAGATACAGCTCTAGTATTTATTGGGGATGAAAGTCAGTCTCATAAAACAACAGACACTAAGTTTCATAAACCATCTCATTGTCAAATTAAAAATTATTAAGCTTTTATATTGCTCCCTCTTGTCTTTTAAAACAGTCCCATATACAAGGATACAGCTATGTCACGAGCTATGTCTGTAGGAAATTTTTTGTACTAGTAAAATAACTTACGTAGCTCTGAGTATTTTCTCACTGAACTGTACCAGCTTTAGGTTTTTAAAACTTTAGATTTTTAGATTTAGTATAAGCATATAAGATACATAACTATCTTTTTGTTATGGAAAAATAAAGTTTTTCTTTTACTTAAAACCAAACATATTTCAGCCTTTAATGAGAATGAGAACAAATTTCACATACTGTCACCAGTAAAAGAACACAATAAAGCCAGCAAACATTTTAAAAAGAAATTTCCCTAACCTCATCACTTCATACTTTTTTTTGTTGTTGGCATTAAAAAATGAGTATATATTTCTTTGTTGTAAGCATCCTACCATCTCTTTTATATTTTTCTGCCATTTCAAATAATGATAGCTTTTACTATTAAGCCACTGACAATCATATATGTACATATATGTATCCCTTCAAAAATACAGTTCCTGCATACTAGGCTGCAAGCAAGCAAGCCAAGTAGAGTGAGAGCCTCTGAAGGGTTAAACGCACTCTCAGGAGCTCAGGCCATGCTTGATTTCTCTGTTAGGCAACAGCTACCTCTCCAGAGTTCCAGACCCAGGCTCTTCCAGGAAGGCAGTTTCTAGAAAAGTTTTTTCAAAGACCCACTCTCAATCAGTGACTTTCCAGCACAGAGTTGGGCAGACATTGGAATAACAATGACCAAAGCACATGCAAAATAGACTCCTCCACATAAGGCTTCCACTTGAAAAGTATTAAGGATCTAGGGTCATGGTTTTAAATAAGCAGAATGGCCAGGCAGAAATCTTCTCTGCTGGCAAATTATGAGCCAAATTCATAGTGCAGAAAAGACATAAGGAGTAGTCAGTTTAGAAAGCTGTTAAGTTATGGTTATAATATACACAGATTGTATACACTTGACGGTAGACATAAATAAAAATAAGACTCCTGATCATTGGACTGAGAAGAAGTGCAGTGGGAAAAGGAAGAAATAAAGATGTTCAAGATAAATTTGTAGGATCACAACATACTGTAGAAAGGACTGAGAATTTATCTGCATCATTCCTGAAGTTTCTTTCGTACCTAAGATAGAAAGTATTTTCATCCTTAAGAAGGATAAATACCACTACATTAGAGGCAGAGTCAGTTAAATAGATTTCCATAACAGTTAAATTTTTGTGAGAATAGCTGAAACCAGTTCTGTGCTATGCAAACCACATTCAGAGCTTATTTAAGTAGGTCCAACTCTGTTTATTTTAACGGAGTTATATAAGTTTGAATTTAGGCCTTTTATATCATCATAAAACAGTTACCCTGTGTGACCTAAAATGAAAAGTGTTTTTTCTTCTAACTTCTCCCTAGTGAGAAAGCAAGTGTTTCTGATCATTACACGGTTATTAAGGTTCTGAATCAAGCGATGCAGCACGTTCATGTGAACTCTGACTCTTAGCATTTCACACTCTTCTGGGATCTTCCACTTTCATCTGAAGAAGTAAAAAGCATGCCTTTTTTTGTAAACCCTTCCCCAAACCACCAGAAAGACTTTGAAAAAGACAGATATCTGAGCACCTGTTGCTGAGTTAAATTTATCTGGGTAGATGTATAAAAGATACTGATAGTTATATATATAAACAAATGTGTAAAGGGAAGAACCCAAGCATAAAGAGAAATGGTAAGTACTGAAAAGCCAAAAGTTAGGAACTTAAAAAAAGTGGGGTTCTGGAGACAAAAATTTGCAAAGCTAACAGTAACAAAAGCATTCTAATGGCATTTTCTCAACTTCTAATGAAAGCAGCATGTAGTTAAAATGTAAATGTTTTTGCCCCAAAGGCCAATGTATTATGCTACTGCATAACAATGTCTGCTTGTACAAAGCAAATTTATATAAATAAGACATTGCAGAGAACCTAAAGGCCTTGATTCTTTGTTCATTATGGCCCATGTCAATGGTAACTTTCTTTGACTGCAGCAAAGTGGGATCAGGATTCCAATGCATTCAGAAAATCTACATGGCAGTTTTTATAGACTCTTCTCATTTTGGCTTTAATAAAAACATTCCCTTATTGTGTAATAAGATAAACATATTTTATATTGAAATACTGTAAAGTAATGTATTTCCATTCAGATATTTTAAGCACTCTTTCTATTTTAATAATGTTAATGCATGTTACTTTCTAATATGATTATATTTATTTACAATCTTATTTATCAGGAAAAAGTCTTTACCCAATGTGAAGAGCAAAAGAAGTGATAGTAAAGAAGAGGGAAATTTAGTAGCAGAGAAAGAGATGAAAATATATTTTTAAAGCCTGTAAAAAATCTTGCAGCAGATATTTTTCATTGTTTCATTCTTTTTAAATTTCTGAGTTTTCAAAATTTATACAACTGAAGATAATCGTCCTGAATCGGTGGCCCAGGGTGCCTACCACAGTGATGAAAGGAAATTAGTTTGATACAATTTTTAAGGCTTTTCCTTGCTTACAGTTTTACTGAATGTATAATATGAATGAATTATCTTTAATAAATCTGCTCTCTGACTGCAATTTCCACTGCGTCTTTTCTCTCAAGGCTATTTTCACATATCAATTGTAATGTATATAAAAACAAAAGTGTCATATATTTCCTCTATTTCAGGAGGAGAAAAGAATCTAGAGAAGCTGAGATACTTATTAGTTTTTTCCAATTTGTTTCACAATGGATATTGGAGATTAATAGACATACGCATTTTGTCATGAAAAAAAGGAATTTAATATTGTTATTAAATAAACCTTTATATTTTCTGTGATTTATTGGTCAAGAACTAGTCTTTCCGTCAGGTTTTCTATTGTTCTTTATTCACTGTTAATCTTTGAAGTCTGTACCTACTATATCCATAATTTTTTTTCCTTCACTAGAAGAACTAATGTTATCAAGTGAATTTACTTAAGTAACATGACAAACAGGATCTAGCTGCAAATCCATCCAAGTATAATCATTCATTCTTGTTTTCATGTCAGTAGTAGCTTTTTTTCTTTTTTATCAGGATGCTAGTTTCTCCCAAAGCCTGGATGAATAACTCCTATATTCAGCTAAGACAATTAAAACATCCTACCCGTATTAAAATGTCTTTCTTCTTTCAGTAGTGCTCTACCGGTGCAGATATTTATGTTATTCTTTGACAACATCCCTTTAGCACCCAACCAAAGGATTTGCAATGAGGAGTCATAAATAGCCATAAAGAGACCAGTTTTTAAAAGATACTATGGAGAAGAAAAACAGAAGAAAACTGTGGAAGGTATGACTCAGTGCAGACTTCAAAATTAATCTTCCTCTTATTTTCAACCTGATAAGAAGGCATTCTTTAATATAGTTCATTTCTACTTGGAAGTAAAATCTTTTCAGAGGACTTCAACATATATGTCCTGTTTTCCCCTCAAAGCAGTGGATGCTACATCTCAAAGCTGTCCAGAAATGAAGGCTTCTGTTTGGGAGAGTTTTAGTTTTTTAAAGATGTCATCTGTTCTGGAAATAAACAAAAAATTGTTCCCTCAAAACTTACTACAAACCAAAATTTTGAAAAAGTAAAGTGTTTCAGGTCACTTTGTATAGCTTTTTTTTGACAAAAACAAAACAAATAAATTATTCATGTGACGTATTTGGTAAAATTATAATTAAACTTGCTGAGAAGTTATTTCAGAATAGAAATATTCTATTCTAAAATGTAAAATTATTGACCATGTCCACTTTTAAATATTTGTTTCATCAGAGGTGATTGATTTCTAGGAAGCCTAATGCTACCACAGCAAGTGATCCTTTTCTAAAAGAACATTCCAAGAGCTATTTCCAGTCAGCTCCACCACGTATGTACATTACCCATAAGTAATCTGAATTCACACTATATAAGTGGTATAAACAGGACATATGCCTGAACGAATGAATATTTTTCATTTTAAGCCTCTTTTTTAATATTACAGTCAAGGACAGCACAATTTCAACTGAAGTTAAACTAATACTCAGGTTACAGGTATTATTTAGAAATAAGACTTAATTTGCAATTTAAACACTAAAATATACATTTTTTAGAGTTGGGAACCTTATTCTTACAAGAGCACATATATCCATAACTTCCTGACAGCTCAAACCCTAGAGAGATCAACCACAGTTGTAAAAATTGGAAAACATTCAAAATCCCAAAAGTAACCTATTATCTATAATAGATATTAGCTTGAAAACAGGTTCAAACCCAGAGACACTTATCTTGTTAGAAGCACTTTTAACAAGAAAAAATGAAATTTTCACTCATGTATCATTAAGAGCTCAATTTCTATAGCAATAATAGCAAAAAATCTTTACTGTAACTTTAAAGTTCATAGAATCAAGGAGCTGTGGAAAAGGTGGCTTTATACATTGCTTTACCTAGAAAAAAAAAGAAAAAATTGTTTTACTTCTTTTCTTTTTGAAGAAGTTATGAAGGTGCAGATCTTAATAGAACTTCCTAGACTGTATGGCTTTCAGTCCTGTTCTCAGAATTGTATGAAAGCAGTGTTTTCTTTCAATATAATTTTAATAAGGTTACACCTGAGCAAAAAATCCATTATGTATAACAGGATAACTAATCAAGATTTAAATTATTTCGTAATTTAAAACTCCATTTTTTTAGTGATGTCTTTTTCACAGCATCGTCATGGCTTAGTAGATTGCTAAAGAACTTAACTGTTAAGTATATGTTCTTTTAACATAGCATTACTTCAGTAGTGTATTAAAATACTTTACTATTAAACTGAATAGGCTTAATGTTCAAAATATTCCCAAGGAGGCAATACAGATTTAAGCTAATAGCTCCTATAGTGCCATGTTTATTTCATTAGTTTTGAACCGTAGTGCTATTTGAATCCATTCTCCTGGTTCCGAAAATACTACTAGTGGACTACCTTTGTGCCATGGTTACACAGGTAATACACAGCATTTGAGAATAGCTTGACTCCAAATGTCTTGCAGGAACATTTCTGACATTTCTGAAACCTGGTGAAGAGCTTCTATGAAAGCAACTTCTAAATATGCTACACCAGAGCTTAATAGTAACCTCATGCAAGTGGGACTAGTAAGTTTCAAATTTCTGTGCTATCTTCTCTCTCCACCCTTATCCATCATGCACAAGTGGCTGGATATGATTTTTCTTAATCAAAAAATTTTCGGTCTTTGAGAGTGAATTCTACCATAGATCATATTTATTCTAATAGGTCAGTATATATTGTATCATTGCTAACTGTTCATGAGGAGAACTACAAACCTTAGACAGAAAAACTGTCAATATGTAAGCATTCATAGTTTGGGTTAGCATTTAGTGAGGGAATAATTGTTGCTTTAATCTTAAGTAACCCATCTTCTTTATTGAAATTACAGTGAAATCAGGCATTTTTGCCGGTGCCCAGTGAGGTGCTCCAAGCTCTAATTTATTCCTTGCAGTGTTTCTAACACTCACCAATATAAATCTTAAAATACCTCATAAAAAATGTAGACTTGCACTATGTGCCTTGGTATGTTCTAGCAGGAAAAGAGAAATGTTGTTCATGCCTGCATCTTCTTTAATCAACCACAAATGAGCTATGTGCATGCTGACTGATCATCTGCAAGATGGAAAACATGACATCACAGAATCACAGAATCACAGAATCTATAAGGTTGGAAGGGACCTCTAGAGATCATCTAGTCCAACCTTCCCGCT